>MU224858.1:6409468-6521949 GCA_018584345.1 Thuja plicata
TATATATATATATAGTTCATAAAATGGACTTTATGATTTGAATTGTGTTTCACATCTATTTGACCATACAAAATTATTTTCAATTTTTATGCCCCTATTTTCCAAATATCCAAAAAAAATATTAAAGCAATGTTCCACAAAGTGTGTGTCATAATCTTTATCATCACTAATGTAAAAGTGATATTATTTCTTAATGAACCATGCTTCATATGTACTTTCAAAACCATCCAAATCTAATTCTAGATGTCAATAACACACCTGGCCCATAATAGTGACCTTCTCTATAAAGTAGTATTATGCTTGAAGTTGTTTTTGATGAACAAAAGAGTAATTTTATGCAAAGTCACCAACCAATAAAATTATTTTAGGTGGGAAAGTGTCTTTTAGTGCTTGTAACTATTGTTCTTTCCACTTATTAAAAAAATAATGATGTATATATGGTTGAATCAATTTATGAAAATTCTCTATAAAGAGTCTAACAGGTATCTCCTATTCTACATATTCTAACCTTGTGAATTCTTTCCCAATTTTTGTTTCAGAATTTATGAACTTGTAACTCTTATATTTCACCATCCTTTTCATGTCATTATATTCATTTATCAAAGGGAATTTAGCCAAATTACCACATGTTTCACAAGTTCCTTTATGCAATCTATTTCACCTATTGCATGATCATCTGATTTGTCACATAAGATTGATGTTATGAACCACGTTGGCCTTTTAATGGGAGAATTTTGAAAGCCATCACTTTCTTCTATCATCTTTCAAAACACTTCATAGTAGAGATCAAATTCAAAATGATATCTACAAAAACAAGTTTCAAAATCTTTGTTTATCTTCACATAATATGACTTTAATCTTTCAAACATTGTTTGTCCAATCTTTATGTTGGGATTTGAATTACAAAATGAAAGATACAATTCATGTTGCGTGGTGTCCAACCAATGTTTTGTATGTAGAAAAAATTCCTTAGGCCCAATCATATGTGTTAGGGATTTTTCTTGCTGAACCTCAATATGCTTGAATGCTTGTTTTAACTCTATGACTCCCAATACTGAAATAATTGATTCAAGCAACAGAAATGCCAAATTGATGAGGGTATTAGATAACATTTGGGGAAACTATTACCCACTCCTTTTTTGAGATCCACTGACTTAGGAAGGTATTACCTATAGATGATTACTGAATGACAATATCTTTTAAGTGGATTATCTTCTTACTAATTTGCTGAAATGCCTTTTAATGGATCAATAAGTAAATGACTATGAAAATAACTATGAATATCCTGATACAAAGCTTAATGATCCAAACTAGTATTTTGACAACAACAAATAATAATGCAATAAGGATTCTCATCCTTCTTCCTTTTTTAGTCCTTATGAACTTCAGGAGGGATAACCTATTTTGATTCTCTCTAAAAGGAATCAGTAAACTTGAATTGTATACTCTGTGAGTATAATTGCTTAAGAATGCATGTTTTTTTATAAATTTAATTTAATTTGATTATTTTTTCTTTAAATGCTCGATGTTTGAAAATTTACATACAAAACTATAAACCAGTGCCTGATTCTATGGGCTATAGAGTCTATATCTGGTATAAATCCATAGTAAGGTGACTAATAGAATACTTTCAATAAAGATAAAATGCCTTACAAATTATCCTCTATTTCTATAACTATCATCAAATCCATACAATAATGCTAAGTTCTCTGGGGTCACTTGAAATAATTAATCCTTCCTTAAAGGGGCTCACAAATGAATGCAAAATCACCTTGTGATTAGTATGCCTAAGTGCCTTAAAAAGAAACATACAAGAACTATAACATAATGAAAAGATACAGAAAAAGAGATTGCAATATATTATATTAATTTCTTAAAGCTTCAAATACATTTAGATAGACAATTAATACAAAGGATCAGACAAATTTTAGTAGTCTGCCTTGCAATTCTATTCCATTACCATCCAGTCCAGACCTAAAAAATGTTACAATAAGCTCTATATAGGCCTAAACAATCTTGGAATCCTTAAGATAAGGATGCAAAAAGATTAAGATGGTTTAAAAGACCTAACCCTAAAATCTAGAAAAGACAAAAGACAGGAAAACACAAAGCGGTGGATGGACAAAATTGAAGAATAAGATCTGATTTGCTCCCTATCTTCTTGTGATCTTTGGTGCCTTTGCCTATATATGTTCAGGGTAGCATCTGATATTTGTAATGAGATCTAGTGACCACCAATATAGGCTAACTTACACTAGTCTTTAAGATTGCTAACCTTCCTGTGCTCAGAGAACAGGTGCCATGTGTCCTATTCTTCATCCATGATGTCCAGGTCAACTCTAACAAGATTTTTCTTCTTGGGATTTGTCAAGATGTCCCATGCTATAAAATCTCCCTCCTTTGGCCACTCAAAGCTTTGTATTCTTTCCAACTGAGCTTTCTATCTTTCCCACCTGGCATCGGTTATGCTTTTGACATCTGTGATGAACTTATTTCAATCTGTCTCCACCTTAATTTATTCATCTAGAATCTTATTAAATATTTCCATGTCCAACTCTCCTTGATCAGATACATAAACCTCTTTATTGGGGAGTACATTGTTGAACTCTGAGCCCCATATCCCTAGTGGCTTAATCTGATTGTCCTCTGATTTGATGGGAGGCACAAATCTGTTGTAGCTTGGCCCAAACATATTCAACCTTGCCTCTATCTGATCTTCCTTTCCTTTAAAAAATGACAAGGTGGCTCCTATTTGTTCTATCTCTATCCTAACCAGGGTAACTATCTCTGGCAGGTCTGACCTCAGTGGTTGCACGGATGCCAACCTTTCAAAAAGTCCTATTCTTCCATACCATGTTGCATAATAAGGATTCAAAATTGATATAAAATTGTTCACCTCTATTTGTAGGCCTGGAAATTTTCCATAGGCTCCATATACCACATCAGTTCTATCCTTTATGGTATCTAACCTATGCTGAAAAATTCATTTTAATGCACCTAATATTACATTATTGTGCTCCCTAATCTCTTGCTCTTTTTCTGCTGCTATATCCCCTATATCCTCTGTTTGGATATCAACATCCTGTAACTCTTTTTGCTCAGTAGGGTCAGCTTCTGGCATGTCAAGAAGCTATTGTGTAAGCTCTTCTATGAGCTTTTCTTGTTCTTTGATTTTTATTAGTTCAAGCTCTCTGTCTTTAACAATATCACCAATTTCACTAGTGAGCTTCTTTAATTTCTCAGACATCTAAACTTCCTTAGCCTCATTTAATTGGGAAAAATGTGTGAGCACTTGGGAGATCTCCAAGTCTCCTATGTTTTGGACTGACCAGAATATCTTGTTTCCTTCCATCTTCTCCTGAATGTTCAATAGGGCTGGCTTTTGATCTTTTGGATCCAAGATCCACATTTCTAATGCCTGGGACTTTGGGTTATATCCAAAACCTCTAATCATGTCCCCAACCTGTGTTTCTGATGACAATTTCACATCAGGTTGTTTTCTTATTTGGTCAGTAATAAAGGTAGAGGCCAAATCCAAACCTTCCACTAGTAACATACCACTAGCCTTGACCATTTGCCTTTCTTGCTCAGGTGTAATCTACCCTGATTCAGGATCATAATCTTGCAATGTTTGTAGAGCCTTTGTGGTCACTGGATCACCGCCTGCTAACTACAATTGTGCACCCACTTGTTGTTGCTTGTTCCAAATGAGGAAGTCCTTGAATTCCTTAGTTTTGATGAAATTGTCATCTTTAAGGAATTGATCTTGATATATCAGTCTCTCATCTATACAAGGTCTAAGAGGTAGCTCTACTTCTTCTTCCTTATCTATCTGTAGTTTCTTTCCTGCCCTTATTTTTTTCTCAGTTGATGATCATATGCCCTATTTCTAGTTATGAGGGCACTAATCCTATCTCTCTTCTTTTCTTTCTTCTGAGAAGGTTCCCCTATTTTAACATGTTGTCTCTTAGGTGGGGGTTCATTTGTAACCTTTGTCTTAGGGACCTCTATTAGGTAAATTATGTTCTCACCCTTAGCTACTTATTCTTCAGCAAATGCTTGGTTGACTGGAGGGGAGTTGGGCATTGAGTATTCTTCATCACTATCATCATCATATTCTGATGATGAGTGCCCCTTGTGGCCCTTCTCTGGCACTACAAGTGCATCTTCTAATTGGTTGCAAAGGAGAGTATGTGACTCTATCATGGCATCTAGCCTCTTCAAATATGACATGTATGGGAAGAAACTCCCAAAAGTAATGCCTTTTCTCTTTACCTATCTCTCTAGATCCATTAGTTCATTGAACTTTTAAGCTCTCTTATCAACCTCCTCATCCTCCATAATTTTTCCTATTAGGTCCTCTTCCATGCTTTCCTCATGGTATTTTGTGTATGGGATGGTAGGTGTCAGTAGCTTGTTTTCACTTAGGATGAAGCCCTCTATGTAAATATATGTGTAAAGAGCCACATTAATCCTCTAATGAATCATCTAGTTATTTACTAGGTCCAATGCCTTCTTTCCAATTGTAAAATTGTAAATCTTGAACTGCCTTGGGGTGAATTTACCCTTCCTGTGAGGAGCAAGGTGTTCCTTATCAGTTAAAATCAGTTGGCTGATGAATTCCATTGCTGCAATCCTTGGTGGCACATGGAATGGAAAAAATATGGGGAGGGTGGGTACAACCATACACCTTGATTAATGTGAAGTTCTTTTCATAATAAAAATCACCCCAGTTGCGATCTCCTGGCCATTTGTCAAGATACTGGCATGGTTTGAGTAGTTGTATCACCTTGACTAGCAATCTAGTCTTGTTGACACCTAGGCACTTAATAATTGGATACACTATCCAATTTTCAAAGGCACAAAACTCTTGTTCTCTTGAGGTGTAATTCCACACTCTCAGCCAAAATTGAATGGAGTTCGGCTGGTTTTGGTGAAACCTCTGAGGCCTTAGACACTGGAAGTTCATGATGAGGAAGTTATAATATAAGATCAAATGCATTAGAACAAAGTAATGCATGAATCTAGGATTTTCCTTCTTGTTCTATATATCAACAAACCCCTGGTGCATTTGATCTATGATATAGTAGATATAGTCATAGTTAGTACTAGTGTGTGGACTTTGCATATCTAGGACCATCATCAGGATGTATGAAGTGATTCTCTATGGTCATCCATCCTTTCCTAGCACTTTTCATAGTGCATATGATATATACTTCATATAGAAGTTCAAGTCCTTGTAATAGTATAGGGTAGTCCCTGTAATAGGTGCAATGTAGTTCTTCATTCTCTCTAGAACATGATGTTCCTGAATCAATTTGGAGGCAATGCCACTCTCCCTCGTATATCTATTCTCTAAACTCCTTAGGTTGATCTCAGTAGCCATGGGATGGTATACATTGAAGGCTTTCATGAAGGAGGTCTTGTCTATGGTAACTAGGGCTTTTCCGTTATCCCTTTTGATTGATTTTTTTAGGGTATCATAACTACTGGCCATTTCTACAATGAAATCAACATCTACAAATATGTCTGAGATAATCAACTTGGAAAACCCACAAGTCCATGGGTTTGATATGGGCACAAATTAATCACTATTTTTATAAAAATAATTGAACAAGGAATAACAAGAAGATCCTAGGGTTTTAGCATCCCCAATAAAGCTCAAATCATTAGTGAGGGTATCAACATTTACCTTTCTGTTCTAGGTTGATCCTGGCAGTAAGAAAATGAATTCTTCAGAATAATTGCATTTCCCTTTCATATCATCATCTGCATCATCACTTATCCCACTGGTAGATGCTACACTCACTACCTGACTCATCTTGTTTAGCTTAAATTTGTGTTACTGATATTGGAACAAATCTCCTCCAAACCCTCACCACAAGTTATCAATTACTCTATAATCTAAAATTCTGAGCACTAAAAACCCTGCCAATCACAATTTCCTCTGAATTCTGGACTAGGAAATCACTTCTTTCAACACATGCTACTGGAGAATTTTACTCTTCTTGAAAAATTCTGAACTCTTTAAAAAAATCTTAGCTCTGAAAACTTGGAAGCTGGTAGGAATGAAATGACAATGGATATGCTTACTTAAAACTGAGAAATCAATGCAGCCATCTCTTCGAAACTAGAAAAATTACAATTTGATCACTTCCACCATTAGTTTACACACTGTGACATCAATTCTGGTTCTAGCTGTGGCATTTCAAACTGACATGCAATCAATTATCAATGAGTGATTTTTTCTTAATAAAACCTTATGAAATTTGAAAAGAGATCAAAATCAAATCTGATTGGCTATCATTAATCACAACTCAAATACTATTCCTTCTATCAAAAATATTTGATATCCTATTGGCTAGCAACTATCCACCATGGCGTCGAATAAAAGGAATCATTTTAACTCTGGTTTTGCTTCTGATGATCTACCGACTGTGTAATCTCTTTGTCTCTTGATGTTATTTCTAACTTTGGTTTGTCATTGAGACTTAGTGACTGCCATTGGATAAATCTTCATATCAATGGTTATCTCCATGTTTCTTGATGTTTTCACTTAACTCATGTTCTTATGGAGACATCGGGACTAATCCTTTTCTTCTAACTGTTCTTTAACCTCAAATTATATCTGGAGACTTGGCAACTGTTATATCTCCTTGTCGCTGAACAAATATTGTAACTCACGATTTATCTGGAGACCTCACGACAAATACCTTTTGTCTCTTTATCACTTGATCATTTTAATTTTATGATTTCCATCTAGAGACAACGCAAATTTTGTTGATCTTCTTTTCCTCTACATCTGACGGTTCTCGCCAAGTCTCTTGATTCTCATGAAAAACCCTAATCTTTCATGAGACTTCACGACCGATGAACATGTGTCATAATTTTCATTTTGTCTCCTGATCACTAAAGCTTATTTGACTTTTCCACTTCTTACCATGACCACACGACTACTGTTGGATCTGGATTTCATCCTGTGGTTGTCGCTAAGTATCCTGATTCTCAACTTAACTCATGATCTCTTTCGCGACTTGGCGATAAAACTATTATTCAAACTAAAATTCAACCCAGGTCCATTCAGGGACTTGGCAATAGTTAAAAATCCATGCCACTAGATAAATTCTAAACTACAGGGTTTATTACGAGATAACCCGACCACTGTTAGATCTATTATGAGATGAACGGTCTACGCCAAGTCTCTAGAACTTTTGAAGCATATTCTTTTTATCAAGAGACAACGCGACCAATGCTTTTCACCAAGTCTCCAGACTGAATAAAATATTCATTTTTCTTCACAAGACTAAGCAACAAACATATTTAGCACATGCATTATTCTTAGACTTAAGTTATGAAAAAGGTAACTTGAAAATAAAAAATCGACTGAGAATTTAGGGCTTTTTTGAATTTTCAAATAGAAATGACCCTAGGGCTTAGGGCTTTTGACATTTTTTACTAGGTTTAGGGATAAAACATATTTTTTAGATAAATATGAATAATTTTTAGGCATGACATTCAACTCTTAAGCATACGAATGACTGGAAATTTCAAAATTTTATAGGGAAAACTACAAACAGGAAATACAAACAACAGTGGCTCTATCTGAGGATAGCTAAACACAATTTTATGACAGGAACCACATAGTTTTTGGTTGTAGACCTCTTCAAAAAATGAAGGAAATGCTGACTAACCTACTACAGAAAAGAAATACACAATATAAAGGAACACACTTATATACATATGATACATACTTACTATTGGAAACACTGAGAAGGGGGGGGCAGGTGAATAGTGTTTAGCTTATTATTCAAATTCAACAACTTAAACATAAATAAAATATACATCCAATGAAGCTTAACAAAAGAACACATAACACTTGATATAATTACGGGGAAACCTTGATTAGACAAAAACCCCGGTGGGAATTAGTACCCACAAATATTGTACTAGTGTAATGAACCTGTTAAAGTTCCTTTGCCCTATTAGAAGCGGTCTTTACAATATGAGTACAATGACATGTTTAAGGGTCTGACCCTCTTAGGATTATTTTACAATTAACCCTGTTAGGGGTGAGGACTCAGTGTCCAAGAGCTCACTTCCCAAAGAGAAAGAAGGCTACAACCTCCTGAGGATAGATATGCACTATATCCAAAAATGAACTGTTGTATGTGACACAGATGTCAGATCAGTTCCAGTTACATGCTTATGCTCTTAACTTCTTTAAGGGCTCTATCTCATACTGATATCTTTATACTGCTCTGCTATACATCTTCCTTGACTATTTTTGACAATACTTCAAATGTATCTTTGCATTACATATATATATCTTTACGCCTAAATAGACACGACTACAAACAAGACCTTAGTCGGTGCAAAAACATAATACACATTGCTTCTAAACAAATTGGCTTAAGCATGTTTACAAAAATGTTTAATAGATGATTATAAACTTAATATAATAGGTGCTTAGCCTTTACATGAAAAAATATTACATGCTAATCAAAATGATGAAGTCAGCTTCATACTCTATATTTTGGACTACTGGTGTACTTGTTCTTTCTGTAACTTGTCTATACTGATAATCTATACCATGTGTGTATAGGGTAAGCATAATAATATACCATAGAGCTTAAGTCTGAATGTGCATATCCTAATTTGGTCATACACATGTGTGCTAATGCTCTAATCGATTGCAAGTCACTATTCTATTCTATCTTCTACACTTAGTCAACTATCAAAAACTTCATATGACTTTGTTGCCATAATGACAACAAAAAATAAGCCATATACTCCCTGGGAGTCAACTTTCCAACAATATCCTCCTTTTTCATTAATGGCAACAAAGGAATGTGGCCAAGTTACTCAAAATTGACTAACACAAAAATTGTATATCATTATACTATATAATATATACTACTCCCATTTATACACATATTACTTATATATTACTCCCCCTTTGACATTAATGGCAAAGGTGTCAAAAATTGTAAGTCTCTAGATGCTTACTCCATATATACATCTGGATATATAACTTGAAGATTCTTTATCTCTTGCTGCCAGAATGCCTTCATTGCATCAACTGTCTGGAGATGGGCACATAGAGCATAAGTGAGCTTCTCCATTTTTATCAGGTCCATGTAGGGACCTTGATCATATGTGACAATAGTGGCATCAATCTGTTTGATGTTCTCATCCAGAACTGCTAAGGAGGGTGCAAGTGCATTTCTCAATTGAGTCTGTCGGGTCCTTATCTTATTGATCTCCATTTTAGCTTTTTCTATCTTGTCAAGCTGACCTTGATAGATATTTTTGTAGATGTTCATGTCTTGCATGGATGTCTTGACTGATTTCCTAACACTGTCAACCAAGATGTCTGCCTCCTCTATCTTCTTGATATGTTCAGAGGTGAATTTCACCTTGTCCATGCAGTTGGCTATTACATTTCTACCTTTAGCTGCCAACTCTTTCAACATAGACTGACCAATCTTTAATGACTTTAAATCTAAGGAAAAATTATTAGCTAGTTCATTCAACCTTTCCTTTTTGTACTCATATTCTACAATTCTAGTATCTGAGTCTAATAAACTTGTAAAATGTGCTTTGAAGCTTGTTAGTATACTGTCTACATCATCCACATACTAAATTTTTGCTACTTTCTTGTCCATAGGTACTAGATCATTCAAAATGTTTACTGATTCTAAGAAGAGAGGATTCCTCATAACCTATTTCTCTTTGGCCTTTTCCATGGCTAGGGCACTGATCTTGATCAAGTCTTCTTCTCCCCAAGCATCCAAACTTGCTAAGTCAGGAGTTAAACTTGACAACAATGAAGTAGATGGTTGAATGGATGGTGTGAATATGGTATTCTGACTAGTATCCATGCATTCACTTTTAACTAGGATCTCCATGACTGGTTTCTCATTGTTTTGATTATCTTCCTCTTTGTTCAAGTCTGTTGAATCTATAGAGGGAACTTTATCTTGTTGCAAAGATGTATCATTAGTGCATGCCTTCTCTATCTCTTTTGAATTTACAAATGCCTTTTCAACTTTATCCATATCATTATTAGAAGAAGTCATAGATATCTTGATATAATCAATCACTATAGTATCCCCTAAATCTTTTGTTGTATCAGAGGGTATTGAGACTGAGGGCATTGAAACCTGTGAGCCTGTCTTAGGTGCATTCTGAAATACTAGTTTTGCAACCTATTTAGGAGGAACTGGAGTTTCCTTAGCTATAGGCGCCATTGATGGATACATATGTCTATCCAAAAATACCCTCTCAAATGCTTTATGAGTCTCTTCACCGACCAGATCATACTCCTTATTCATGATATGAAGAATTCTTGTTTTGGTTCTTAGGTGCGGCTTGACTAAATACAACAAAATGAATTTCTCATCATGTGAGCACACTAGGAGAAGACTATCCAATTTTTCTTCTCTTATCCTCATGTATTCTTCAATTCCTTGCCTCTTTAACATATCAAGTATATTCTATAACTTGTCTAGTATGATAGTCTTGAGTTCTAATATGGTCCTTTTGAACTTAATCATATGAGAGATGATCATAGAATGAATCTCTAATTTGTCTATCTCTTGATATTTGTCATATACATTCTTGAGAGACTCTAGTCTTCCTTCATTGACAATTCTGTTGCTTAAGACATTAAGACTAGGTTTGAAACCTACCTCAGGAGGAGCTTGTGTGTTCTTTACCTTGCTCCTTGTAGTTCTTGAGGATGGGTGACTAGTAGGTGCTTGCTTCCTTCCTCTAGACTTATTGCTAGGTACTGATGGTAGAGATGCATCTAGATCAATGGTAGTTGATGGCGGAGATGTATCCTCATTTTATTTCTTCTTCTTCTTCTTCTTGGGAATATCAATAGTCTTTTCTATTTTTACATCTGTGGGAATCTTCTCAAGTTCTTTGGCTATCTTGGCTTCTCTAGCTTTGTCAAGATCTTCTTGTGTAACACCATGAAATTTTAGGATATTTGAGGTAATCCTAGATGCCTTTCTTTTGTTCTCAGCACTGTATAGGATAGAATCAACATGATTTGTCTTTTCCCTGTAAGTGCCCCATCTAGGTTCATTGGGATCCTTGGGCATAGATAGGAGAAATGTGTATAACCTTCCAAAACATGTTCTTCAACTTCATAACCAAGAGGGTGAATCCATTTTTTCCTCGGCTCAACTGCCACCATGCAAGTACAGTCAGTTTCCACCATGAAGCATATGGTGTCTTTGTACTTCTCAACTATTTTCTCAGGTATCCTGAACCTCTTCTACATCTCGATCCTGAATGTCTTGATGTCCATGTCCATAGAATCCTTAACACTACTCTCTGATGTGGCTTTTAGTGAAATCTGTGAGATAGTGGGTTTTCTTTTGTCTAGGTAGAGATTTGCAACCTTTCCTAATATGTGGAAGTAGAGATATATGATAAGTGAACCAAACCTGGATATCTTTCTCTTGTCATGCTTGATAGCTCAGATGTTTTCAATCAATTGAGCATGTAATATATCATATAGCTTGTACTAAGTATTGTCATTCACCATTTTTATTGCTGCTAAGACAGTACCTGCAGATACACTGTTGAGTCTGCTTGCACGCTAGAATTTATAACCTAGTATCATGGTAACTAGCTTTATGTAATCTTCCTTGATGGGATCAACTATCATACCGCACCTATCACTCCTGGATAAGCATGCTTTCTCAACTTGTTTCTCAACATCTTTACCAGTTGGAAGAACTGGTCTAGTCTTTGGAAGTCCAGTCATCTTATGAATTAGATCTGCAGTGATGCAGATAGGAACCTCACCTATCTAGTATAGATCATCATGAATCCTGCTCAGTAATATCTTCACCCATTCTAGCTCATAGAAATCATGTGCATTGGAATACTCAAAGATAGGGTTATCAGTGAGATGTGTGTATTCATCCTTGAATGTATAATCTGGTTTCATCATAGAACCCGTGAGAGATACATTGATGTTGTCTCCAACTATTTCTTTCTTGCAATAAACATATACGCGAATGTCTTCTACATGTATGACTCCAAGTGGAGTCCTAGAGAATGCTCCTTCGACATCATCCAGTATGGACTTGAATGGATGCTTCTTAAAAAAAAATCTCTTCCTCTCAACAATGTTGAATACAATAGGGGTTGCCATACTTACTTGCAACTAGGTTAAATAGGGTTTCACGATGATTCTGAAATGACGTAACTGCTAGGGTTCCGTTCCAAACATAATCCATTCACAAACCAACTATATCCTTCAAGTTGTAGTTCTTTGATGCTCGATGCCTATCTACTTTCTAAATGCTTCAATCAAATGCAAAGTGAAGTCTTTAAGATCTTTTGCCAACTTATATAAAGATCAATTGCATTTAAATCTCATTGTCGTAAAGCGATTTATAGAGAGAATTTTAAACTTTGTTTTGAATGAAGTAAAGGCTATGTGTGAATGCATACAACCTTAATTTGTAATTACATGCATGAATCCATAGGCGCATACTCAGAGGTGAGTATACCAGTCACGCAGGGCTTCAGAGCTAGAATAGCTCCCCCTAAGACCATGAGGGTCAACTATTCAGAAGTAGAAGGTGCGTCCACTAAGGATGCATCTGCTACCTTGTTCTCTTTAATATCCTTCTTTACTTCAACCCATATTTTATATGAGTTAGCTTTGTATTCCACAAACTTGACTTCTCTTGATTCTTCAAACAAAGACTTCATGGGATTCTCTTGTCCTTTTTTTCTTGATCTGCAAAACTTTGAGATATGCCCAGCTTTTCCACATGAGTGACAGATGATAGGAGGTCTGGTGTTGTTATTCATCATGCTACATTGCTTAGCTTTGTGTCCATTGTAGTTACATATCTGACATGTAATGTTCTTCAAGTTTCTTTGAGGTTGATTTCTCTGATTGAATTGAGTTTGATTCATTTGATTAAGTTGTGGCTGAATTCTTTGATTTGTTCTGCAATGAATAGCCCTATGACCAAACTTATTATAGGAGTAATAGTAACTATTGAAGGGTCTTACATTATTACAATTTCTTGCCAAGTTTCCATGATTTTTATAGGCATAGAAAGTATGGTTGACTTCCTTGTGCTTATCTTCTGCTTTAGTCTCTTCATGATTTTCAGTTTTCTTTTCTTCTGAAGATTCTGTTGGAGCTTTCTTTCTTTCTTGTGATGAGTTAATCTCAATTTTAGCTAAACTGTATCCCATACCAGTAGCGTCACCTTTTAGATTTTGTGCATAGATTTGTGATTGAATTAGATCAGAGCTTGTGTGTAGTTTATCAATCTTGTCTTTTGCTCCTGATAATTCAGATTCAATTTTGTTCTTGATATTCTCCAATTCCAAGATATTCATATTGGCTTGCATGAGTTCTTCATCCAACTCTTTGTTTTCTTTGTTCTTCTCTTCAATATTTGTTAAGCTATCAGTTAACTGATCATTTAATTCTTCTATCTTATCTTTCAGAGACTTGTTCTCTTCATTCAATTTCAAATCATTGGTGGAGCAATCTTTTAGTTCTTTCCTTAGTTTCTTGATAAGCATGTGTGAGCCATCAAATTTTAGTTTGAGTTCTTCATTTTCTTTCTTAGATCTATCTAGATCTTCAAGGGTTGCTTCAAGATTCTTTTTTAGATGTTTGACTTCTTCTAAATCCATGAACTCCTCAAGTGGTTAAACTTTTCTCTCTGAGGGCCAGGCTCTGATACCAATTTTTGGAAACACTGAGAGGGGGGGGGGGGGTGAATAAGTGTTTAGCTTATTATTCACATTCAACAACTTAAACATAAATCAAATATACATCCAATGAAACTTAACACAATAACACATAACACTTGATATGATTATAGGGAAACCTTGATTAGAGGAAAACCCCAGTGGGAATTAGTACCCACAAATATTGTACTAGTATAATGAACCTGTTAAAGTTCCCTTGCCCTATTAGAAGCAGTATTTACAATATGAGTACAATGACCTAGTTAAGGGTTTGACCCTGTTAGGAGTATTTTACAATTAACCCTATTAGGGGTGAGGACTCACTGTCCAAGAGCTTGCTACTCAAAGAGAAAGAAGGCTACAACCTCCTGAGGATAGATATGCACTATATCCAAAAATGAACTGCTGTATGTGACACAGATGTTTGATCAGTTTCAGTTACGTGCTTATGCTCTTAACTTCTTTAAGGGCTCTATCTCATACTGATATCTTCATACTACTCTACTATACATCTTCTCTGACTATTTTTGATGACACTTCAAATGTACCTTTGCATTATATATATATATATATATATATATATATATATATCTTTACGCTTGAATAGACATGACTACAAACAAGACCTTAGTCGGCCCAAAAACATAATACACAATGATTCCAAACAAATTGGATTAAGCATGTTTACAAAAATCTTTAATAGATGATTATAAACTTAATATAATAGGTGCTTAGCCTTTACATGACAAAATATTACACGCTAATCAAAATGATGAAGTCAGCTTCATACTCTGTATTATGGACTACTGGTGTACTTTTTCTTTCTATAACTTGTTCGTACTGATATTTTGTACTATCTGTATATAGGGTAAGCATAATAACATACCATAGAGCTTAAGTTTGAACACGCATATCCTGATGTGGTCGTATGCACGTGCGCTGATGCCTTGATCGACTGCAAGTCACTGTTCTGTTCTATCTTCTACACTTAGTCAACTATCAAAAACTTCATATGACTTTGTTGCTATAATGACAACACAAAATAAGCCATATACTCCCTGGGAGTAAACTTTCCAACACTTACTTGTGCATGAAAATTTTATTTTCAATTGAAAAAAGGTTTTAGAAATTGCCCATGCACATGTAACTCAAAATATTCTCCATCCATATTTTTTGGAAGATAAGAATCTTTGCCAAAGCTCTGAGAAATAAAAAAGGGTCCAAGCCATAATGATTCAAACTTCTTGTGCTTCCCTTTATCTTCTTCTCTCACATTCCACTGGAGTACCAGGTCATTTGGTTGGAATTTTCTATTGCTAGAACTTTTGTCAAAAAGATACTTCATTTTTTGCTGTATTTTTATATTCTCTTTTTGACCATCCTTTCTAATTTCATCCAACTCTGCCAATTGTATCATTCTATTTTGCATATTATCAGAAACTCCTAACTGTTCCTCTTGTATGAATTGGTATATTGGTGAAAAATTATTGATAGGAATTCTTGATTTCATACCATATACAAGCTCAAATGGTGATTTTCTTGTTGCTTTCTTGAATGTTACCCTGTCAGCCCATAGTGTCAATTTCAGTTTTGTATGTCATGCTCTCTTGTTCTTTTCAAGAGTCTTCTTCAAGATCTTGAATATAATTTTGTTACTATACTCAGCTTGTACATTTTCTTGAGGATGATATGGGGATGAATATGACATCATTATCCCATAGTTTTCACAGAAATCTTTTATCTCATTTGATCTAAAACACATGGCATTATCCATTACTAACTTTGTAGGCACACCAAATCTGGTTAAAATATTTTCCATTAAAAATTCAGTAACCACCTTACTTGTTGCCTTTTTTGTCAATATAGCTTCAATCCATTTTGTAAAGTAATTTGTGGCTACAAGTATCCAACTGTGTCCACCACTGGATTTTTCTGAAAACTCACCTATAAAATCAATTCCCCACATAGAAAAAGGAGCTTCAGCATTCATAGGGTTCAATAACATGGCTCCTAAAAATTTTAGCTTATTTGTGAACCTTTGACATGGCTCACATCTCCTAAAAAATGCACGGGTCTCTTTGAATAAGCTGTGCCAAAAATATCCAGCCCTTAGAATTTTATGGGCAGTAGTCTTGGTAGAAAAATGACCTCCACATACCCCAGCATGCATTTCATTTAACATTTTTTCAGATTGGCTTTGTTCTAGACATATTAATAATACAACATTTCTATCTTTCCAATATAAATCTACTTATACTAAGGTGTATCTCTAAGCCTGTAATCTGAGACTTCTCTTTTGGTTATCTATCATAGCATTAGGACACTTGACATTTTTTAAGAAATATACAATATCAACATAAAATGGTTGTTTCTCTATACTTGTGATTGTCTGATCATGTATCTCTCTATTATTTACTTGTACTAGATCCAAATTCTCCTCTGTCATGATTTTTGTCAAACCTTGACCTCTCACCAATTTTTGTAATGTGGATTTCTAAGTTGAATTCTAGAATTCGGTTAGTCCTCTTACATCTCTTATCAGTCATTTCTGATTGGGTAAGAATGTCTTTCACTGCTGAATGAGGCACATATGCAAGCACCTTAGAAAAAAATAAGTATGGTCTAAAATATTTTACAGCTTTTACCAGGGCATATGCTTTCTTCTCCATCATTTCATAATTTATCTCTACAGCTTGAAGGGATTTGCTAAAAGAGGCTATTGAATGTTCAAACCCCTTTTCATCCTTTTGTAATAGAACAGTAGCTATAGTGTGAAAAGATGCAAATTAAAATAAAGAAAAGGGCTTACTATAATCTGGAGATTTCAAAATAGGTGCCTCTTGTACTTCTTTCTTTATTCTCTCAAATGCTACTTGAGCTTCCTCATTCCATTGAAATTTTGCATCTTTCTTTAGAAACTTGATAATTGGTTTGATAATTTCTGCAAAATTTGCTATGAATCTTCTGGAAAAATTTATCTTTCCTAAGAAAGATTGTACTCCTTTTAAATTTTTTGGAGCAGTGACCTTATGGATATCCTCTATCCTCTCAGGGTCTATCCTAACTCCATCCTTGGACACTATATGTCATAATAACTTTCCTTCTATAACTGCAAAATGATACTTTCTAGGGTTTAGTGAAACACCATATTCTAAATCCTTGTTAAAATTTTTCTCTAGATGCTCACAGTGATCCCCGACTTTTTTAGAATATGAAGTCAAATCATCTTGGTAAATAACCATGAATAGATCAATAAATTCATTAAATGCCACATCCATGGCTCTCTGGAAAGTTGCTCCTGCATTTATTAATCCAAAGGGCATTCTGACATAGACATAGGTTCTCCATAGAGTAGTGAAAGTAGACTTGAACGGTTCTGACTCTTTTACAAGTACCTGGTTGTAGCCTGAGAATCCATCCATCATTGATAGCAACTCACAACTAGTTACTTTATTCAACATTGCTTCCATATTTGGTAGAGAATAGTTATCCTTTAGGGAAGCAATATTCAAGTTTCTGAAATCTACACACAGTCTTATATCACCATTCTTCTTTCTTACTGGTACTAGGTTTGAGACCCAAGTTGAATTTCTGATAGACTGAATAATTCCAAAATCCTTTAATTTTATCAACTCCTGTTGCATCTTAGGAGCCAATAGAGGATTAATAGGTCTCTACTTTGGTCTGAATGGTTTCATATCTATTTTGAGTGGGATTTCATGTTGGAAAAGATACTCTCTATAAGCCTTAAGATCTTCATATGACCAAGACAAAACATGCTTATGTTTTCTCAGTAATCTTATCAAGTTGGTTATAATATGAGAGTCCAATCCTTTTCCAATAAAAACTATTTGAGGAGTGGTCTGTGATCTCAAATTTATCTCCTCTAGATCCTCAATTTTGGCATTACTTACCCTTACTATGTGTTCACTCTGATCAGTAAATAATGCCTCAATTTCTACCAATCCCTTAGGAATCTGGTTAGAACTAAGTTGGACAACCTCATCCCCCAGTACATAATCCTTACCATCAATGACCTCAAGAATATTATTGCAATCTATACGCTGGTCTTCATAATGATCAAGGCACTGAAGAAATCTAAGGATATCTTGGTCATCCTCAAAAACTTGCTAGTTGTAAATGTTGTCTGGGACAACTGGTCTTCTTTTAAATTCCACAATTGATACCCCATTTAAGGTCATATCATCAGTTTTCAAAGCCACATTGGCCAAGAAATATACCATAATGTTTCTATACCTTTCTATCCAATTTATATTAAAGGCATCAAAGAATTCTATTTGGTCCCAAATAGCATGTCTATAGATTTTTAATCTGTCATTCTTTACAACATATTTGGACCTTACTTGGGATACTACTAACTCTGAGTCACCATAGAATTTTAAACATTTTATACCATGTTTAGTAGCAATTTCTAGCCCTAGAAACAAAGCTTCATATTCTGCTATATTATTTGTAAACTAAAAAGATAGAAGAAAATAATATTTAAATGTGGTACCTGATGTAGATATAAGTAGAACTCTATCTCCTGATCCTTCTTTTGAACAGGCTCCATCAAAATAATTTTTCCACAAACCATCACTCTATACAGATAACTCTTTCACCAAAGGATCAACATTTTCACACTGGTGAGTACTCCTTTTGATTTTGAAAATTTCCATGTCAATGTCAACACAATAATTAATATTTGTATCCTCATGCAATTCTATCATGTGAGGTGTTCTTCCCTCTCTATACACCTTTACATTTTTTCTAGCTATATTGAAAGTGGCATAGAATAGGTCACATTCAATACTGCCTCCCATTGAAGCACTCCATTTTCTAGGCAATAACATGCCATAATGTGGTGGTATGTCAACCACCAGTACACTCATAGTCAACACTGTATTTGGGCACATGGCTAATTTGTAGGGTAGGGCCTCAATAGTTCCAACAACAGGGATTTCTCTTGAGTCCATTTCTTGAAAACTCCCATGAGGATTATCTACTTGTAGACCCATGGATCTCATAATTTTTGCATGCATGACTATATTAGATTCTCCTGGGTCAATCATACAATATTTTAGCATCTTTCTATTTATTACCAATGTCAAGAAAAAGGGGTCAACAAACCCTGCAAAAGTATTATTTTTAAGTAAATCTAAGGGTTTTCAGAGATCATCCCCTCAGGCTCCTTTCCCTTGTTGTTGAGTTTCTTTCAATATTTTCTATTTTTTGAGGTTTTACTATTGATACATAATTCAACATTGAAAGAACTTTCTCTTTTTGTTATTTTATTCTCATCATCTCTAGGAATGGAACCTTTAGAGTCATCTGAGATAAGAACTATCCCATATCCACTGGAGTATACTTTACATAAGAGGTTTTAGGATTTTCTACAATGATATTATTCTCTTCTACCTGAATATTCACAACAGGTTCTTCCCTTTTAGATTTCTTATTTTCTACTTTTGGGGAAGAAGAACTTGATTCTGGCTCTTTAGCCTTTTCTAGATGCACATCTTTTTGTTCATTATCTTTGTTTACTATCTTGACCTTAGGTCTATTTACATTTTCCCCAGGTCCATCTTTTTTAGGTACATATTTGGCATCTATTTTGTTTTCTTTTATGAAGATGCCTGATGGCTGACTACCAACATTACCCACCACTATGTTTCTTAGGTTATAATTGTTTCTAGCTTTGTTTACCATATCAGCAGTGAATTTGGCCTTTTCTTCATCAGAGGCTTTTCTCACTACTAAGGGTTCCTGACTATTTTGGGCATAACACCTTATGTGATCATCACTTTCTTCTTCTTCGCTATCTGACAAGATTTGTTGCTAATGAATTTCAATTCTTCCTTGTGAGCCATATATGTCATGATTTTCAATTTATTCATCAGAATACATATCATGAAAAGAGTATGCATTATTCATACTATAATTACATGAATCATTTTCATCATTTTCTTTCTCTTCATTTTCTTTTAAATCTAAGGAAATAATGCAAAAATTAGGATTGTGTGGTGCTTCACAAGCTTCACACCAAAAGTCATCATTACACATGTGAATAGTATTTTTATGTAAGGGATTAGGAGTCCTATTCTCAGGTTTGTCTTTCCTTAATGGAGCAATAGGTTTACCATCTTTGAATTGGGTACCATAGGGATAGTTTTGCATCCTATTTTGTGGGTTGTAATTATTATTGTAGGATGGTTTTCTATTTTGTGGAGCCTTGTACTCCCTGTATTCAGGTTCCTTTTGATTACTCCTATTAAAGCATGGATCCTCTCTCTTTCCCAATTTCCCTGATATCCTCCTATTCATCTCTATGTTCATAGCTATTTTATAGGCTTCTATTAAAGTTCTCGGATTCTTATCTCTAAGTGCATAGCCCATTTTTCAATCAAAAGCATTGAGATAGGTAGCAAGACATACCTTTTGATCCAACTTCATTTTTTGGAATAGCTTATGCATAGCTCATTGGAATCTTGTATTGAACTTTGTTACTTCTTCATTTGAGTTCTTCCTTATATTGTTAAATTCATTGAGCAAAAACTCTTCATTAGTCTTATCACCATATTGATCTTTGAACAAATCAATCAGTTCATCCATTGTTCCTACAAAACCATGAGATAGAATCCTAAACCACTCCCTAGCATCTTCTACTAGATATTGTACAAATAATTTCATAAGAACATCTTCATGATTGATATTTAAATCATCTATAACATCAAAGAATTTTCTTAAATGTTCTTCACAAGTTACAACATTATTTCCTGAAAATTTTGGAAGTTTTTCTCCCATATCTTATGGTATTACATTAGGGTAACCTGGAATTCCAAAGAAAGAAAATCTCTTGTACCTTTCTATAGGAAGGGGTCTCCTTTGAAATTTGTCATTATCTTTAGGAGAAAAGAATTTGCTATGGTCTTTAAAAGAAGAAGCCTTGTTCTTTGATGTTGTAGCATTTTCTGTATCAACAAAAGAGATTGTAGTTGACTGTAAGAAATCAAATTTTCTTTTCATCTCAATAGTAGCAGCTTCCGCTTCAACTTTCTCCAACTTCTTAGCCATAGTTTCTCTTTTCTTTTTTAATCTTCTCAAGGTAAATGTCTAATTTAGACATTTTCTCAGTCAGGTTCTTTTGAGTTTTTGGCTCCTCAACTCCTATTTTTATAATTTTACTCTTTCCTTTATCTTTGAAATCTTGAGGACCTAATCTTTTGTGGGTGCTGGGAATCTCTTGGTCTCTACGAGACCTCTCAAAATTATTTGCAGCTTGATTTCTCATGGATCTTATCCTATACTTTTCAACATCTTTATGCTCATGTTTTTTCTTTTTATGTTCTTTTTCCCTTTTCATTTGTTGAATAAGGGCTAATTGTTTCATGAGGATTTTTTCTTCCTCTACAAGCTCATCAGAAGGAACTTCAGAGTCTAAACTACTTGTATATCTTCCTTCTCTCTCACTAGAAGTGGTAGTGACTATATAGGTGTCTAGTCCAAGGCTTGGGGATTCTACATACTCTGAGGTGATCTCCTCATGACTAGAATGATTAGTATTCTTCCTTCTAGTGCTATTTTCTTCACTTCTTGGAGAAGAATCATTGATGCTTGCCTTGTTTTTCTTCTGTCTCCAAGACATCTTAGTTTTCAAAGTAGTTGGGATTCCACTCTCCAACTCAACTTTTGGATTGTTTCTCATTCTTGACCTACTATTCATTTTTGAAAATATATACTTGACTTTTCCACTGATCACAGAGATTTTACTTTTAGTCTCGCCACCCAATCTTGGGAAATACTGAATACTACCAGAATTTCCTTAAAACTGGAAAAAATCAATTTTAACTTGATTTGACTTCTAAACACTAGATATTCCTTATAATATTCTTTTCAAGTCTTACACAAAATTCCCCAATAGAGTCTCCAATTTGTTAGGGATTTTTCTTGCTGAACCTCAATATGCTTGAATGCTTGTTTTAACTCTATGACTCCCAATACTGAAATAATTGATTCAAGCAAGAGAAATGCCTAATTGATGAGGGTATTAGATAACATCTAGGGAAACTATTACCTCCTCCTTATTTTTTGAGATCCACTGACTCAGGGAGGTATTACCTATAGATGATTACTGAATGACAATATCTTTTAAGTGGAATAGATTCTTACTAATTTGCTGAAATGCCTTTTAATGGATCAATAAGTAAATGACTATGAAAATAACTATGAATATCCTGATACAAAGCTTAATGATCCAAACTAGTATTTTGACAATAGAAAATAGTAATGCAATAAGCATTCTCATCCTTCTTCCCTTTTCAGTCCTTTTGAACTTCAGGAGGGATAACCTATCTTGTTTCTCTCTAAAAGGAATCAGTAAACTTGAATTGTATACTCTGTGAGTACAATTTCTTAAGAATGTATGCTTTTTAATAAATGTAATATAATTTGAATGATTGTTCTTTAAATGCTGTATGTTTGAACAATTACATACAAAACTATAAACCAGTGCTTGATCCTATGGGCTATAGAGTCTATATCTAGTATAAATCCACAGTAAAGTGACTAATATAATACTTGCAATAAAGATAAAATGCCTTATATATTATCCTCTATTTCTATAACTATCAACAAATCATTACACTAATGCTAAGTTCTCTGGGGTCACTTCAAATAATTAATCCTTCCTTGAAGGAGCTCAAAAATGACGGCACAATCACCCTACGATTAGTATGTCTAAGTGCCTTAAAAATAAACATACAAGAACTATAACATAATGAAAAGATAAAAAAAAAAAAGAGATTGCAATATATTATATTAATTTCTTAAATCTTCAAATACATTCAGATAGACAATTAATACAAAGGCTGAGACAAATTTTAGTAGTCTGCCTTGCAATTCTATTCCATTATCATCCAGTCCAGAACTAAAAAATGTTACAATAAGCTCTATATATAGGCCTAAAACATCTTGGAATCCTTAAGATAAGGATGCAACAAGGTTTGGATGGTTTAAAAGACCTAACCCTAAAATATAGAAAAGACAAAAGGCAGGAAACACCAAGCGGTGGATGGACAAAATTTAAGAATAAGATCTGATTTGCTCCTTGTCTTCTTGTGATCTTTAGTGCCTTTGTCAGTATATGTTTAGGATAACATATAATATTTGTAATGAGACCTAGTGACCACCAATACAGGCTAACTTACACTACCCTTTAAGATTGCTAACCTTCCTGTGCTCAGAGAACAGGTGTCGTGTGTCCTCCTATTCTTCATCCATAATATCTAGGTCAAATGTAACAAGATTTTTCTTCTTGGGCTTCGTCAAGATGTCCCATGCTGTAACATATTCCTCCTTTGGCCACTCAAAGCTTTGTATACTTTCCAATTGGGCCTTCTGTCTTTCCCACCTGGCATCGGTTATGCTTTTGACATCTGTGATGAACTTATTACAATCTGTCTCTGCCTTAATTACTTCATCCAGAATCTTATTAAAAATCTCCATAGCCATCTCTCCTTTATTAGATACATAAACCTCTTTATTGGGGAGTACATTGTCAAACTTTGAGCCCCATAGCCCTAGTGGCTTAATCTGATTGTCCTCTGATTTGATGGGAGGCACAAATCTATTGTAGCTTGGACCAAACATATTCAACCTTGCCTCTATCTGATTTTCCTTTCCTTTAAAAAATGAAAAGGTGGCTCCTATTTGTTATATCTCTGTCCTAACCAGGGTAATTATCTTTGGCAAGTCTGACCTCAGTGGTTTCACGAATGCCAACCTTTCAAAAAGTCCTATTTTGCCAGACCATGTTGCATAATAAGGATTCAAAATTGATATAAAATTGTTCACCTCTATTTGTAGGCCTGGAAATTTTCCATAGGCTCCATATACCACATCAATTTTATCCTTTATGGTATCTACCATATGCTGCTAAATTGATGTTAATGCACCCAATATTACATTATTATGCTCCCTAATCTCTTGCTTTGTTTCTGCTACTATATCCTCTATATCATCTATTTGGATCTCAACATCCTGTAACTCTTTTGGCTCAGTAGAGGAAGCTTCTGGCATGTCAAGTAGCTATTGTGTAAGCTCTTCTATGAGATTTTCTTATTCTTTGATTTTTATTAGACCAAGCTCTCTGTCTTTAACAATATCACCAGTTTCACTAGTGAGCTTCTTTATTTTCTCAGACATTTGAACTGCCTTAGCCTCATTTAATTGGGAAAAATGTGTGAGGACTTGAGAGATCTCCAAGTCTCCTATGTTCTGGACTGATCAGATTATCTTGTTTCCTTCCATCTTCTCCTGAATGTTCAATAGAGCTGGCTTTTAATCTTTTGGAGCCAAGCTCCACATTGCTAATGACTGTGACTTTGGGTTATATCCAAACCCTCTAATAATTTCCCCAACATGTGTTTCTGATGACAATTTCACATCAGGTTGTTTTCTTATTTAGTTAATAATAAAGGCAGAGACCAAATCCCAACCTTCCACTAGTAACATACCACTGGCCTTGACCATTTTCCTTGCCTGCTCAAGTGTAAGCTACTTTGATTTAGGATCATAATCCTGCGGTGTTTGTAGAGCCTATGTGGTCATTAGATCACCACCTGCTAACTACAATTGTGCACCCACATGTTGTTGCTTGTTCCAAATGAGGAAGTCCTTGAATTCCTTTGCTTTGATGAAATTGTCATCTTTAAGGAATTGATCTTGATATATCAGCCTCTCATCTGTACATGTTCTAAGAGGTAGCTCTACTTCTTCTTTCTCATCTTTATGCAGTTTATTTCCTACCCTTATTTGTTTTCTCAGTTGATGATCATATGCCCTATTTCTAGTTATGAGGGTACTGATCCTATCTCTCTTCTTTTCTTTCTTCTGAGAAGGTTCCCCTGTTTCAATATTTTGTCTCTTAGGTGGGGGTTCATTTGTAACCTCTATCTCAGGGACCTCTGTTAGGTGAATTATGTTTTCACCCTCATCTGCTTGTTCTTTAGCAAATGCTTGGTTGACTGGAGGGGAGTTGGGCATTGAGTATTATTCATCACTATCATCATCATATTCTAATGATGAGTGCCCCTTGTGGCCCTTCTCTTGCACTACAAGTGCATCTTCTAATTGGTTGCAAAGGAGAGTATGGGACTCTATCATGGCATATAGCCTCTTCAAATATGGCATGTCTGGGAAGAAACCCCCAAAAGTAATGCCTTTTCTCTTTACCTGTCTCTCTAGATCCATTAGTTCATTGAAATTTTCAGCTCTCTTATCAACCTCCTCATCCTCCAAAATGTTTCTTATTAGGTCCTCTTCCATGCATTCCTCATGGTCTTTTGTGTATGGGATGGTAGGTGTCAGCAACTTCTTTACACTTAGGATGAAGCCCTTTGTGTCAATATATCTGTAAAGAGCCACATTCATCCTGTAATGACTCATCCAGTTATTTATTGGGTCCAATGCCTTCTTTCCAATTGTAAAATTTTAAATCTTGAACTGCCTTGGGGTAAATGTACCCTTCCTATGAGGAGAAAGGTGTTCCTTATTAGTTAAAATTAGTTTCCTGATGAATTTCATTTCTGCAATCCTTGGTGGCACATGGAATGAAAAAACATGGGGAGGGTGGGTACAACCATACAGCCTGATTAATGTGAAGTTCTTTTCATAATAAAAATCACCCCAGTTGTGATCTCTTGGCCATTTTTCAAGATACTAGCATGGTTTGAGTAGTTGTATCTCCTTGAATAGAAACCTAGTCTTGTTGACACCTAGGCACTTAAGAATTGGATACACTATCCAATTTTTGAAGGAACAAAACTCTTGTTCTCTTGAGGTGTAATTCCACACTCTCAGCCAAAATTGAATAGGGTTAGGCTAGTTTTGGTGAAACCTCTGAGGCCTTAGACACTAAAAGTTCATGATGGGGAAGTTATAATATAAGATCAAATACATTAGAACAGAGTAATGCATGAATCTAGGGTTGTCCTTCTTGTTTTGTATATCAACAAACCCCTGGTGCATTTGATCTATGATATACTATATATAGTCATATTTAGTACTGGTGTGAGGACTTTTCATATCTAGGACCATCATCAGGATGTCTGAAGTGATTCTCTCTGGTCCTCCATCTTTTCCTAGCACTCTGCATAGTGCATATGATATATACTTCATATAGAAGTTCAAGTCCTTGTAATAGTATGGGGCCGTCCCTGGAATAGGTGAAATGTGGTTGTTCATTCTCCTTGGAACATGATGTTCCTCAATCAATTTGGAGGCAATGCCACTCTCCCTCGTATATCTCTTCTCTAAACTCTTTAGATTGGTCTTAGTAGCCATGGGATGGTATAAATTGAAGGCTTTCATGAAGGAGTTCCTTTCTAGGGTAACTAGGGATTTTTCGTCATCCCTTTTGATTATTTTTGTTAGGGTATCATACCTACTAGCCATTTCTAGGATCAAATTGATATATACAAATATGTCTAGGACAATAAAATTGGCCAATCCACAAGTCCATGTGTTTGATATGGGCCCAAATTTATCACTATTGTTATAAAAATAATTGAACAAGGAATAACCAAAAGATCTTGGGGTTTTAGCATCCCTAATCAAGCTCAAATCATCAGTGAGGGTATCAACACTTATCTTTTTGTTCTGGGTTGATCCTGGTAGTAAGGAAATGAATTCTTCAAAATAATTATGTTTCCCTTTCATATCATCATCTGCATCATCACTTCTCCCACTGGTAGATGCTACACTCACTGCCTGACTCATCTTGTTCAGCTCAAATTTATGTTATTGATATTGGAACAAATCTCCTCCAAACCCTCACCAAAAGTTGTCAATTACTCTGTAATCTTAAATTATGAGCACTGAAAACACTACCAATCATAATTTCCTCTAAATTCTGGACCAGGAAATCACTTCTTTCAACACACGCTGCTGGAGAATTCTACTCTTCTCAAAAAATGCTGAACTCTTAAAAAAATTCATAGCTCTGATAACTTGGAAGCTGGTAGGAATGAAATGAAAATGGATATGCTTACTTATAACTGAGAAATCAATGTAGCCATCTCTTCAAAACTGGAAAAATTACAATTCAATCACTTCCGCCATTAGTTTACACACTGTGACATCAATTTTGGTTCTATTCATGGCATTTTAAATTGACATGCAATCAATTATCAATGAGTACTTTTATCTTATTAAAACCTTATGAAATTTGAAAAGAGATCAAAATCAAATCTGATTGGCTATCATTAATCACAAATTGGCTACTTTTCCATCTGTCAAAAATCTTTGATATTCTATTGGCTAGCAACTGTCCACCATGGTGCCAAAGAAAATTCATCCTTTTAACTTCACTTTTTCTTCTGGCGACCTAGCGACTATGTAATCTCTTTTTCACTTGATGTTCTTTCTAACTATGGTTTGTCACCGAGAATTAGCGACTACCATTGGATCAATCCTTAGATCAATGGTTATCTCCATGTCACTTGATATTTTCACTTAACTCATGTTATTACAGAGACATTGCAACTATGCCTTTCTTCTAACTATTCTTTAACCTCAAATTATATCCAGAGACTTGCCGACTATTATATCTCCTTGTCGCTAAACTAATCTTCTAACTCACAGTTTATCTAGAGATCCCGTGACAAATACCTTTTGTCTCTTTATCACTTGATCATTTTAATTTTATGATTTCCATCTAGAGACAACACGACGTCCCTTGGTCTTATTTTCCTCTACATCTAACGGTTGTTGCCAAGTCTCTTGATTCTCATGGAAAACCCTAATATTTCATGAGACTTCATGTCTGATGAACACGTATCATAATTTTCCTTTTATCTCCTGATCGCCAGATCTTATTTGAATTTTCAACTTCTTACTGTGACCACGTGACTACAATTGGATCTAGCTTTCATCCTGTGGTTGTCGCTAAGTCTCCTGATTCTCAACTTAACTCATGATCTCTTTCACGACTTGGTGACAACACTGTTATTCAAAATGACATTTAACCCAGGTCCATTCAGGGACTTGGCGACTATTAAAAATCCATGTCACTAGATAAAATCTAAACTACTAGATTTATTATGAGATAGCCAGACCACCATTAGATCTATTATGATATGAACGGTCTACGCCAAGTATCTAGATATTTTGAAGTATATTCTTGTAGGACCACAAAAAGGCATATTTAGCATATTAGGTAACAACAAACCCTAAATAGTATGCTAAAACTATCTAATCTATCATGAAAGCTATTTGCTAAAGGAATTCATAAAATAAGCATGAAAACTCAAAAACCCCCTTCAAAGGAAGCTCCCATGTCCTTCTTTCTTCTCCATAATGAGATTGATGTTGCTCTTTCCACACACACTTTGCACAAGAAGCCAAGTTTTCTAATGAGAGTACTAGAAGTGAGTGATCTTGAGATTTTCTCAAAATCTTGTGGTTCAACCTTAAATGATAGAAATGCACCCATTTTATAGAAAATGAGATAAAATTTGGTGAGATTGCAAAAAATCCTTGCATAAATGCAGATTTTGGTTGTTGAGATGCTTGGAAGCATGAAATGGAGGAGATGAAATAAGAAGATATTGGAGGATATTGAAGATATTGAGGAAGCACCTTAATAGGGATGTGAATCCTCAATTAAGGGATATGGAAATTAGGTGAGATTAGGAGGATATTAATTCAATTAATAAATCAATATTCCTCACAAATCCAAATTAGTATTTATGAAATTACAAAATCCCATAAATTGGAATTAGCTAATTAATTAATAAAAATTAATTAATTATTGAAGACTTAGGGAAATAGGGAATAAATAAAGTTTATTTATTTATTCAATTAAGACTTAGGATAAATTATGGGTTATTCATCCAAAGGGGGAAATTAGTGGATTATAGGTCGAATTGAAGGTGTTGATGTCAAATTGAAAGGATTTTGATAATGTTGATAAGGTTTGGGATCAATTCTGAGTGTTCTGGAATAGTTTAGGAAATCACGAGGCATCTTTAAGCTTTGACAATGCGCCCACATAATGATGATTGGAAATGATTGAAAAGCACCAATGAACTTTGATAGAATCATAAGATTGCAATTGAAATGGGGAAACATCAATGATATTTGACAATGTTCCCGAAATGATAATCAAAAATAGTATTGACAATAATGAACAACACTATTGAATTGACATTGATAGATTGATAGCGATAATACCGATGATCTTTGACAGTGTTATCAAATGGTTGATTAAGGGGATACAAAGCATCGACGATCTTGGAAAATGCTCTTGAAATGATCACAAGATTGATCGAATTGAAATAGGGTTTGATAGATTGGTTTGAAATTGGGTTGATTAGGCATTGATGATCTTGGACAATGCCACAAAATGGTCGAAATGAGTCCAAGCAATTCTGCAAGTGATTAGGAATAGAATAGGATAGATATGAAATGATTTAGGAAGGTTTGGAATGGTTTAGGAATGAATAGGACCGGTTTAGGATTGAATAGGATCGAATAGGATCGGTTTAGGGTTGATTGGAAATGATTTAGAAAATAATTGATTTGATAAAGAGAGTAGAAATATTAGTAATTGATGACATGGAAGAATGACACAATATTAGTGAATGATAAAGATCAAACACACAATATAGAAGACATGTTAAAAAGGGAGCATAGGAAATGAACCATTTTTAGGTGTCTACATTTTTCCCCTCTTTGAGACAATGTGATTATGAGCGTTAGCTCAAAGAAAAATAGAAGATCATGCCCTAGTGGATCAACATAATGGAGGTAGGACGCCCCCTCAAAAAATTGGGTAGAAATTGATATGAGGAATTTTTTTGGAAAAGAAGGATGATTGATTGAAGAAATGTTAGGAGAAAGAAGAAATTAGATGAAGAAATGTTTGTAAGATAGAAAGATGTTGGCTTTGAAAAGTGTAATTTGTGTTATAAGAGCTTATTTTGATATTGCAAAAGTGGATGTGATGCATCGTGGCACAAAAGCCAAAGTGATAAAGTCATCCTTTTTGCATGAACAAACACGATGTAGACAGAGGGTGATCTTCCCTATTTTGAAAGCATGTAGCAGATATGCCCTAGAATTTAATGAGATCATTAAACAAGTAGAAAAAGTAAAGTGAAAAGATAAAAAATCAATGAAAGATAGAACACTGACTGAAACAATGTGAGCCAACATCCATTTTTATCTTTTTTTACTTGCATTAAATGTTCATTGATTGATAACTTAGATTGCAAATTGATTGATTTGATAATCGATTGATAGCTTGAATAGATTGATGGATAACAAAGGTCAAAATATTGAACAGTCCAACCAAATTGAATGTTGAGTCACAATGATTTAGATCACATATGATTGCATTAAGCACAAATTGATGATTCAGCCACTGATGTCAGCAAACATGATGTTTGATTCACAAAAAGAGAAGACAAGTATGTACAAATTTATTGCAGATTTTGAAATTTTTAGGATTTTTTGATATATTTGATTTTTTTTGGTCTTTTTTTCAGGATCGTATTTGAATTTTTAGTAATTTTTTTAGGACATTATTTGATTTTTTTGGAATTTTTGCTTATTTGGATTTTTAGGATTTTTTTAGGTCATTAAGATATTTACAATGTGTTATCTCCAGAATTGGATAGTCGAGGAATCTCATGGGTAAAACACATTCAAGGTCTTGCTCCCAGTTCGAATTCAAATTCAAAGACACTCAGTGCTAGGAAACTACCCTCAGATAACAAAGAGGCTATGTACAGAGGCCAAAAGGATAGATAGACTAGGTATACCAAAGGGAAGACAAAGAAGATCAACCAGTTATAGGCCATAAAGGGGCACTAGGTTCTATGCAAATTGAAATATGTGATCAGGAAAGGACATTAGGATACCAGGTGGAACCATGATAGACAATGGAGCAACAACTTACTATGCGTGGCGCCTGTTTTCTGGGTTTTCACTTTTGGATGGGATTTTTCTCTTGATTTCTATTTTTGCATGCCAAGATGCTTTTTTTATAGGTTTTCATCAAGGCAACCATTTTTTTCTTTTTTGAATTTTTTTTTTTTGATTTTTTTGATATATTTTCAGAATTTTTTACAATTTTTTTGTACTTTTTTCAGGAACTTTTTGCAATTTTTTTGTACTTTTTTTAGAAATCATGCATAATACTTATGGAGGTGCATGTTGTTTAGTGCCTCTGGAAAGGGTTCTCCCTCTGGTGTTGCAAGTTGATACACTCCAGGCCCATATGATGTTGTGACTATGTACGGGTCGTCCCAATTTGGGTCAAATTTTCCAGCCTTCTCTATATGTGGCTAGGTTTTGTAATTCATCTTTAGAACCAAGTCTCCAATCTCAAAATGGTGAGCTCAGACTTTCTTGTTGTAACTCCATTTTAGATGGTTCTGATAGGCTTGCAAGTGTACCAGGGTGGTTTCTTTCCACTCATCAAGCATTTTGAGCTCGTGCAATCTGGAAACTCTATACTGCTCATCATCAACAATGCCTTGTAGGGATACTCTCAATGAAGGAATTTCAACCTCAAGGGGTAATATGGCCTCAGTGCCATAGACTAGAGAGTATAGAGTAGCACAAGTGGGGGTGTGAATGTTGGTCCTGTAGGCCCAAAGAGCTGGGTTGAGTTGTAAGTGCCAATCATAGCCAGCATCATTGATAGTCTTTTGCAAGATCTTAATGATGGTTTTGTTAGATGCCTCTTCTTGGCCATTACATTGTGGGTGGTAGATGCTAGAAAATCCATGATGGATTTTGAATTTCTCACAAAGATGGGTAACATCTTTGTTCTAGAATGGGCTACCATGGTTAGTAATAATGGCCAGAGGAACTCCATAACGGCAAATGATATAATTCAGGATGAATCTAGAAACTTGTTTGCCAGTGATGTATGTCATGTGGATAGTTTCCACCCATTTTGTAAAGTACTCAATGGCCATGATGATATACTTATGGCCATCAGAAGATAGGGGTGTTATCTTCCCTACAAGTTCAAATGCCCATTGAGAAAAAGGCCATGGAGAAACCACTGGCTATAGATCTTGTACCAGAGCATGAATCAAATTACCGTGAATTTGGCACTTGTAACATTTCTTAGCAAATTTGTGAGCATCTTGCTCCATGGTGGGCCAGTAATATCCTACTCAAACCAAATTCTTGGCAAGACTCAAACCATTAAAATTTCCACCACAAATACCATCGTGGACCTCATGTAAGGTAGTTTCAGCTTCTCGTGAATCGAGGCATTTGAGGAGGGTTTGGTCACAGGCTCTCCTATAAAGGGTATCACCAATGATGACATAATGGGAGGCTTGATGAACAAGAGATCGATGCTTTTTCTGGGATAAGGTAGGGGGTAATAACTAGGCATATAGGTAATTGTAGACATCTTGATACCAAGAGGAATTGGGACCAATAATATCACACACAAGCTCAGATTGCAGAATGTTAAACGCCGAAAGCAATAGCTGCTCAACGAGAAATTCACATCTCTCTTCATTATTTGGCATGTCGATCATGGATTTAATAGTGGCCATGGCATCTTCCTATTTGTTATGTACCCATGGAAGTTGGTGGAAAATAATTGTGACAAATTGCTCCTTGAGAAAGTCGGCCAACTATTTGTAAGGTACTAGATTTTCATCCTTAGTTTCATATTCATCAGTGACCTGGTAGATGAATAATTGAGATTCACCATACACCTTGAGGTGTTGGATTTTCCATTGAATAGCAAGTTTAAGTCCAGTGACCAGTGCTTCATATTCGACAATTTTGTTGGTACATGCAAATATGATTCAGTAAGAATTTGGTATGACATCACCTTGCGGGGTGACAAACATGATGCCTACCCCCGATCCATGCCTAGTATGTGAGCCATCAAAATAGAGTTGCCATTCATTGGATTTAGTGAAGGAAAAAATGGAGTCATCTGGGAATTCTAAAAGAAATGGATGATCATCAAGAACTGGTTCCTCTGCGAGCTAATCTGCTATCACCTGGCCTTTTATCACTTTTTTGTCTACATACTCTATGTCAAAATCACTCAGAAGCATGACCCATTTGGCTAGGCAAACCGTGAGAGCTTCTTTGCCTAGGAGATACTTCAATGGATCAATCTGGGACATGAGCATGGTTTTCTGGTGTAGCATGTAATTTTTTAACTTCTATGTGGTGAAAACCACAGCAAGACAGGCTCATTCAATAAATGAGTAGTTTAATTCATATCCAACCAGAGTTCTGCTAATATAATAAATAGCTCTTTCTTGTCCTTGTTCATCATGTTTTACAAGAAGAGCACCTAATGCATTTTATGTCATAGAAATGTACAATATAAATGGCTTCCCTGGAATGGGAGGCATCAAGATTGGTGGATGCAATAGATAATCTTTCAATTGTTGGAACGAGTGCTCACATTTTTCATTCCAATGGAAAGTCTCACCTTTATGCAGTAGATTTTGAAATGATTGGCATTTATCTGTGAGTTATGCAATAAACCAACAGATGGAATGTAGTTTCCCTTGCAGGCTTCTCAGCTTCCTTAGAGTGTTTGGTGGAGGCATTTATAAAATGGCTTGCACCTTTTCAGGATCCACCTCGATACCTCATTGAGAGATGATATAGCCTAGGATTTTTCCAGAAAAAACTCCAAAAACACACTTTTTGGGGACCAAGCAGAGCTTATACCCTTCCATTCTTTCAAAGATTTTGGCCAGAATACTCAAATGATATTTCCTGGCTATAGATTTGTAGAGGAGGTTGTCAATATAGTCTTCAATTAAGATGTGCATGAAGTCATGGAACATTGTGGTCATTGCTCATTAATAAGTTGCTCCAACATTCTGGAGGCCGAAGGGCATGACATTCCAGCAATAGGTTCCCCAAGGATAGTGAAAGCTATCTTGGCTTGATCCTCAGGAACAATCCAAATTTGGTTGTAACCAGAGAAGCCATCCATCAGTGATAGCATCTCGTAACCTGCAGTCATATCGACAATCATGTCGATGTTGGGTACAGGAAAATCATCTTTAGGGCATGCCTTATTTAAATCATAGAAATTAGTGCATATCTGTATTCCCCCAACATGCTTTCTAACAAGAACTAGATTGGAAATCCAGTTTTTTTAATCAATAGGTCTGATAAATCCAACATCCAATAGCTTCTTCAATTCTGCTTTTACCAGTAGAGCTATTTGGGGATGCATTTTTCTTAACTTCTATTTCATTGGCTTCACACCTGGCTTTAGAGGGAGGTGGTAAAGAACTAACTAAGGATCCAGGCTAGGCATGTTTGCATATGACCAGGAAAAATTGATATGGAAATCAAGGAAGAATCTGACAAATTCATCCTTCTCTTCTGGCGAGAGTGATGTTGCAAAATGTATGATCTTGGGGTTGTTTTTTGTTCCCAATTTAATTTCCTCGGTCATTTTAATGAGCAATGTCGACTTCTCCTTTGGAGGGGGTATGTCCAGTCTTCCATCCTTGGGTGCCTCAAAGAGGTTTTCACCCTCAGATACATCCTTTGTTTTTACTTTTGCATGGTCAACTGGCGCCTTTCAGTTTTCACCAAAGGACATATTCTTTTTTTTTTTTTTTTTATCATTTTCAATTTTGCGACTGGAAGATAGAGTTGAATCCCAAGATATGGAGTAGCAACAAGGTCAATGGAAAACCCTCTTTTGTGGTTTCCAGATGATATGCCCTCTCAGAGCTCAAAGAATTTTTCTATTGCTTTATTATTTTTAAAGCAATCCAAGCTCGGTGGTCCTTGCTTGTCCCAATCAATAAGCACAGGGTAGACTAGGGAGATGTCATTGTTAGTGGTGCAGATGTTTTCGAGGCTATAGGTAAAATAAAAGATGTAAATATCAATGTCTTCAGAGTTAGATACTTCATGCACTGAAGGTTCAGGACTGGGATCCCAGAAAATTCTAGCCCAAGGATCAGGATTGGTTGTTGGAGGAGGGGGAATTGTGTTAACATGTTTGTCTACCATAGGTAGGTCTGTAGGGTTAGGGAAGAAATGGTCAAGCTCATAATAACTAGAGGAAGAGGATGTTCATTCCCACTCATTTGAATCAGTAGTGTACTCACAACGGGGATCCTCAAATGCCTTTTCATCGTTTGAAACCTCTACATTTTCACATGAGGCCATTTTGGCATTCGAAGAGCCAATTCGTAATGGTTTGAATCCAATGCCCAGATGAAGGGGATGACCCTTTGCAATAATTGGTTCAACAATTCCTTGTTTGTGTACTCCAAGACCACTATTGCCATCATATCCTTTTTTCTGCATGAGTGTGAACCCAGGCCCGTATCTTTCAACAGGTATCTCAGTGGACTCATGTTCTTGTTTCTGTTGATCTTGGAAGATCCATCTGGATGCATTTTCATATACATGTTCTTTGTGCAAACCTCCCCACAGAGTGAATGTAGGTGAGGGCATAATCTTCATGGTAGTTTTTGGTGGTTATTCTTGTAATAACTTTGGTTTTCCATAAGACTTTAGGGAGAGAGGAAGCTTCCCAATATAAAAAGCTTGTGCCATGGTATACTCTCCACACCCTTTATCTTCAATCTTTAGCTTTCCTTTGATCATTTTTTCAAGGGAGGCTGCATCAACATATTTGGAGGAATTTGATGAAGTGGCTTTGCTGCTGGTAGGCACCTATTGTGTGGGCCCTTCTCTCATATTGGCACAAAATTTGAAAGGGTTAGGATCACCTGGGATGGTGATTTCAACTCCATTGTGAGAGAATTTTGGACATTGATGGTACATTGAGGGAACTGCCTTCATGGAATGGATCTATGGGCATCCTAAGATCATGTTATAGGGAAAGTCTAGATCTAGGACTTGCAACAATGTGTTTTCAATAATCGGACCAATTTTGATAGTATGATGACTCCCTTAGAGGGACGTTCAACATCATCATAGGCCTTTATTGTGATTCTCCTAGAAGAATCAGTGTCAGTCTCAATGTAACCAAGGTCAAGAATGACCTTCAAAGTGTAGATGTTAAGTCCTTCTCCACCATCTATCATGACTCTTCGGACCATGGCATTATGGAAAAAGACTTCTAGATGGAGAGGGTCATTATCTCCAAGCCAGTCATGTGGAACATCTTCTTTGGAAAATGTGACATGCTAGGATGTAGAGAAGTGCCCCATCATGGCCTGAAACTGGTTAGTGTCAATGTCGGTTAGAACAGTGGACTCTTTCAATGATTTATCAAGGACTTATTTATGTTGCAGGATGTGTGCAGCAAGTTAAGGATTGATATCAAGGAAGGGGTCTTACCCAACTAGTCAACAAGGTTGTAATCTAAAGGTGCCTTGGGTTTGGATGGTTCACTAGGCATAATAATCTTGGTATGATGGGTAGTGACTGCGCATTGAGGGTTACTATCCCGGAAGGTTAGAGTGGACACATGTGAATTGGCCTTAGAGAAATAATTGATGGTATAGTCATGGCCGGTCTGAGTGTAATTGACATTGTTCTTGGAATTTGAATTTGACGTAGAGGCATTCCCCTTTTCATGATCAACCAAGGGGTTTGTGAAAATAGTATGGTCAGTGTTGGAAGATCCCTCCATGGGTTCAACTTTAATCACACCTTGATCAATAAGGTCTTGGACTTTGTGTTTTAATTGGTAGCAGGAATTGGTTTTGTTTCCCTTTGTTCGATGATAATCACAGTATTTGTTGTTGTCCCACCAAGGGGGTTTCACTGCTGGCGAATCACAGAGCTTGGGTAATTGAATGTAATTATTTTGCAATAATTGTTGCAGGACCGAATGGAGTGGTTCACCCAATGGCATGAACTATCTTTGTGGTCCATCTTTGTTCCTCAGTAGTTGACGCTGTCGATTATCATTCATTTGTGCTTGAGGTTGTGTTGGAGCTGGCACTAGAGGCAGTGCTTGATTCATTGTCTGTGTATTGGTGGCAGTAGGTCCTTTGAGACTCACTTTCGGTTGTGTTGCATTAACTATCTGTGCGTCAACAACACTGTCATTTGTGACATTTTTATTCTGAGACCAAAATTTTGGCTTGTCACTGGAAGTGCTCACAGTTTGATTGTCCTTGTTGATTTTTAATACTCCTTTTTCAATAAGAGGATCTTCAATGTTGATTCTCTTTTTCGTGAGCTTTTGGATGGTACTTGGTCGTTTGATTTTAAGCTTGTACATCATCTCTGGTACCATATTTTGTATAAATAATCAGATCTGTTGTTCTTTTGGCACATCAAAAGGACATTGACTCATCAAATTCCCCCATCGCAATAGGAAGGTCATAAAGGATTCTCCAACCTTTTGTTTGGTTGTGCATAAGGAAGTTAGCATAACCTCACTTGATATGTTGAACGCAAAATGAGAGATGAATTTGTCGGCTAGTTCTTTCCAAGATCTGATATTACCGGGTAGTTTAGAGTACCAATCCATCACTTGACCCCCAAGGCTTTGAGGGAAGATTCGCATGAGATACATGTCATCATGATTAACCTTGATGCAAGACGTATAAAATTTCCAAATGTGATCTATTGGATTGCCTTTCCCTTTGTATTTCTCAAGCTTGGGTATGTCAAAATTCTTGGGAAAAGGAGGCATGTAAATTCTTGGATTGAACAGATTAGGACACTGGTCTCATTCCATATAGAGTGTCTTTGTGTCCTTGAATTGCATATCATTTAGTTGCTTCTACAAGCGTTGGATTTGTTGAAGCATTTCTTCATTCTTTGAAGACTTCACAACTTTTTTATGTATATCAGAATGATGTGTCTACCTAGAAGCCCTTGGATGTTGACTATATTCTGAGGCCCGATCTGACTCTGATGATTCAAATGATATATCATGGACTAATGCCACATGTTGTCTAGCATGTTTCTGAGGATCTTCCACATGTTGTTGATTTATTGGTGGAGGATTGTATTGCTGACCTTGTGTCGCATAATATGGTTGGGAAACTTGTTGTTGATAGCGGGGTGCATATTGTTGTTGTTGAGTTTGCACCCCATGCTATTGTTGGTGTCACACATTTTGTTTTTGTAGAGCATGTTTCTATTTTAAAGCACGTTGTTGTTGTAAAGATTGGTGGTATTGTTGCACATATTGTTGTTTTAAAGCACATTGTTGTTGTAAAGAATGTGGCTATTGTTGCACATATTACTGTTGTAGAGCATTTTTTTTCTACTGTACATATTGTTGGTTATGTTTTTGTTGTTGTGAGTGCACTTGTTGCACCTTTGGACCTTGCACATGTTGTACCGCAGGATGAGATCCTTAACCCATTAGCATTGTCAGTTGTTGCATGTTATGAACTTGTTGAAATCCAAGTGGTCCAAGTATGCCATCAAGATTTGTAGTCTTACGTTTTGCTAGTTGTGCTTGAGACATCATGTTAACTTGGGCTGCAAATTGAGGTTGCACTAGTTACACTACATCCATAGGTGGTGCTTGTTGAGATGCTTGGGCTTGTTGCACATGTTGTGTTGCAAGTGTTGGTTGAGTCACCTTAGGTGGAATTTGTGTAATATCCATAAGGCTCTTCTTCTTTTGATCTTGCAATTGATGTGGTATAGTTGTAGCAATTGTATTAGATACATCAAATGTGGGTACTCATGGTGGTTCATTAAATGGTCCTTTGGACGTTGTTTCATTTGAAGTGCTTCCTAGGAATGTTGTATATGCTATGAAAGGAGGACCACTTGGTTGTGTTTCTTCAAAAGGGGGTACATCTGGCATGCCCCAAGAAAATGTAAATGTCTCATTTGATCCTTTTGGCAAGCGGTTCTTTAAATCAATCCTCCATGTTCTTTTAGGACCTTTTTTAGGGATTTGTGTAGCATCCGCCATCTCGGGAGGAGGGAGTGCTACTTCTTCAAATAAAGGATTATCCAATGGTATATACATTTCCCTTGGAGGAATATCGACAGTTAAATCATTTCACTGTCATTTTTGTGTTAGCTCCATAGTTGACTCATCGAAGGGTTGTTCTCGCTTTTCTCTATCCCGCACCACTAAGGCTTGGTTCTCTTCCAAAGCAGATGGTGGGGGAGTTTGATATTCTGAGAATAATTGAGGATTTTTCTTTTGAATCGCTTTGATATATTGTCTCAGATCTCAAGTCATGAGGTATGTTAATGTCTGCTGAATTTTCTTGTTCTTAACGGCCTCGTCAATTTCCTCTATAGGTAAATATTTAAAGGAAGCAAATGTCCCATGTGAGTCACCAGAATCCAAAGAGGGACTTGAGTCATTGCCTTGATCTTGATTATCTGGTGGTGGTAGAGGAGGTTGATAAGACCCAAAATCTATGTTTGGCATAGGTTGTTGTTGAACTTGATTGATTTGAGAAATTTGTTGGTATTCCTCATCAGGCATAGGGGAACACTACCTTGGTTAGGTGGCATAGGTATAAAAATTGGTTCAAATTTTGGGGGAGGTCCCCACTGAATAGTGCCAAAGTTTGGGCAAGCATTTGAAGGATACCCCATGTTTCATAGATCATTTCTTGAATTAGGCTCTTGAGGGAATGTGACATGTCTCGGGTCATTAAAAGTTTTATGCACTTCTTCCAATGGTTGCATGTTGATTAGGTTAGTTTGATTATGATAAGCAACACCTTGTCTTGGATCAAAAGGTAATTGTGATTCTAGTTGTGATGTAAACATAGGTAGATGAGGATCTTGTTTCCCTTTGGATGCTTGAGATCTTGTGAAAAATGGCATGATTACTATATGTAAATGCAAGATTTTTTTGGAATTTTGGAAATTTTGGAAATGCAAGTTTTGAAATGCAACTTTGGAAATGCAAGGAATTTATGCAAATGCAAGCTAAGGTTTATGAAAATGAAAGATAAGGTTTATGCAACTGTGTTTTTGTTTTTTTGGACTTTGAAAATTAATCTTTTGAAAGGAGACAAACCTAGGAGCATAACCTTATGAGGTTGAATAAGGATCTTGACTTGAAAAATAAGATTTTTGGAATAAGGGAAAAGTTTGATAAAAAGGCTTAGGTCAAATCTATCATGACAAAGGTTGAATAAAACCAAATTGATAAAGAGGGGGTTTGAAATTTGGAAAAAAAGGGGATCAAGTCAAGATCCTATTTTCAACATCATAAAGAGAGGTTCCATGATTTGGATACTTTCTAGGATTGTTTGCAAAGTTTTTAAGGAGGATCTAAAAATGAGCTATGTATGCAAGAAGGTTATGATTAGGACTTATGAAAAAGGAATATAATGAGGATATAAATGAGTTATATAATGCAAGGAGATTAGGTCATGAATATGAAATATGAAGTCTATCAAGCATGCCAATAGGTTCCAAGTGAAAAGTTCAAGGCTCCATATGTTTACTCAAAGACAAGGTTTGTTGTGACCATTTGATTGTTCTTGAACATTGATTTGGGAAAAAAAGTGTTCTTTAAGGAGAGTGTTTTAAGATGTCTTCATTTTTATTAAGATTTGAACACCCACACAAGACACATCATTCAGAATGGCTGTTGTAAAATGAACAAACACACCACTTCCTAAGGATAGCAAGGACAATATCTGTTGAATCCCCAATTGAACTAAATTTTAGCTGCACTTACTAATAGAGGACAACCTAGAAGCTTGGAGGCATGGGATCCTCCTTACATGTGCACTCACTTCTCAGGCACTCCAAGATTCAACTCCCAAAGGACAACACTTTTCAAGGGATTGTTGTCTTGACTAATAGCCACAAAAGTGTGTGGTGTCTTAGTTGGTCTTCAACCTTCCGTGCCAATAGATAGAAGGTTTTTTGGCTACTATGACATGGTGTTTAATAAGGGCATCCATTTGGGTGGTTATACATGGGGAATATTATCTCTGTTATGGAGGCCTCCTAGCCTACAGAAGTTACGTTCCATAAGTTTTAATGAACCACAATGGTACTAAGGGAGATCTTATTCCTAGTATAATGCATTCAAAACCTATCCATTGTGAGATTAATCACAATGGAATTTTTATATCCCGGTTGGATGGGCTTGGCTATAGCCTATCATCGGTTGGGCATCCACTCTCACTAGCTCTACTAAAGCACTTGGGAGGTAGCCACTCTATAAGAATGATATGAGTTTCTCTTACACCCAAGATCCATGAAGGTGAGGGGAGAGGATACACTCATATGATTCTTAGGGTTTTACAATCTATAAAACACATTAGACACATGAAAGAAAAAGGTTCTTTTCAAGCACCAAAATGAAGTGTTTTCTAACTACAAAAAGCAAGCAAAAGAGTTTGGGAAAACACAAGGTCTTCTACAAAATGTCTTGCATTGAAACTGTTAGTAATTTTTAGGATTCAATCTTCATCCCATGATTGCCAACATGCTGCACAAATCATTAGTAACACCAAAATCCAGTAGTCTAAGTTCAGAAACAAGTATAGGAATGCAGAAATCCAAAAATAGCATTGATAAACATCACTTTTACCACCTGCGTAGGAACAGGCTAACACCTACATAGAACTAGGGCACCACCTATGCAGGAACAGGCTCCACCTATGCAGCTTCTGACCACTTGCACATCAATAGTGACCACCTACGCAACAACTGATCTAAAGCCTAAAAAAGACTAAAAACTTGCAAAAATAGAGCCTTTTCAACATCTAAGCATGCAATATCATCAGAAACATAGATAGGGTTCATTATTTATGTCATTTAATTTGATTTTGAAAAGATTGAAGTGAAATTGAAACCTTAACTAGCTTGCATGTGCATCAAAGTGGTTTAGGAACAACTTAAAGCCAAATTCTGCATTTGATCCTAAACTAGGTTAGAGTTCATTTTAGGTACCCAAATCAGATATGCATATTAATTTTAGGTCCCTTAACAACTTGAACAACTTGATCTTGCATGAAATAGTCCATTTCCACCCCTAGTAAGGCTAGATTGCAAGTTGCTTGAAATTTGAAAAAGCTTGATAACATGAAACCCTAGGCTAGATGAGATCCATTTTAAAAGCCCAAATAAAAATGTGAATGTTCATTTTAGGCCTTTCAAATCAAAGTGTGAGGTTCATTTACCACCTTAGAGATCATTAACCAAATTTAGGGTTCATTTGAATAGTTTAGGGTTCATTTTAGCTAAAAAAATAGAGAAAAAGTAGAGGAGAAAGCCCAAAATGCAGAATGGCTTCCTAAACATGCAAAAAATGATCCTAAACCCTAAAAGAGAATCCCATGTGACCAAATGTGCAGCTAAGCATCCACTTATGCAGCTCTAGGCTCTAAGTGCGCAGGTCTAGGTACCACCTGCGCAGGACTTAACCACCTACGCATAAATAATGACCACCTATGTAGGAACAATGACCACATGCACAGATTCAGAGACTACCTTCACAGCTCTCTTCTAGAACCTGAAAAAGACACAAAACACAAAAAAGTTCATCAGTTCAGTGTATTTCACGTTGGGTTCACCAAATGTAAGACCAAAAAAAGGCATATTTAGCATATTAGGTAACCATAAACCCTAAATAGTATGCTAAACCCATCTAATCTATCATGAAAGCTATTTGCTAAGGGAATTCATAAAATAAGCATGAAAACTCAAAAAACCCCTTCAAAGGAAGCTCCCATGTCCTTCTTTCTTCTCCATAATGAGATTGATATTGCTCTTTTCACACACACTTTGCACAGGAAGCCAAGTTTGCTAATGAGAGTACTAGAAGTGAGTGATCTTGAGGTTTTCTCAAAATCTTGTGGTTAAACCTTGAATGATAGAAATGCACACATTTTATAGAAAATGAGATACAATTTGGTGAGATTGCACAAACTCCTTGCATAAATGCAGATTTTGGTTGGTGAGATGCTTGGAAGCATGAAATGGGGGAGATGAAATAAGAAGATATTGGAGGATATTGAAGATATTGAGGAAGCACCTTAATAGGCATGTGAATCCTCAATTAAGGGATATGGAAATTAGGTGAGATTAGGAGGATATTAATTCAATTAATAAATCAATATTCCTCACAAATCCAAATTAGTATTTATGAAATTACAAAATCCCATAAATTGGAATTAGCCAATTAATTAATAAAAATTAATTAATTATTGAAGACTTAGGGAAATAGGGAATAAATAAAGTTTATTTATTTATTCAATTAGGACTTAGGATAAATTATGGGTTATTCATCCAAAGGGGGAAATTAGTGGATTATAGGTCAAATTGAAGGTGTTGATGTTGAATTGAAAGGATTTTGATAATGTTGATAAGGTTTGGGATCAATTCTGAGGGTTCTGGAATAGTTTAGGAAATCACGAGGCATTGATAAGCTTTGACAATGCGCCCGCGTAATGATGATTGGAAATGAATGAAAAGTGCCAATGAAATTTGATGGCATCATAAGATTGCAATTGAAATGGGGAAACATTGATGATATTTGACAATGTTCTTGAAATGATAATCAGAAATAGTATTGACAATAATGAACAACACTATTGAATTGACATTGATAGATTGATAGCGATAACACCGATGATCTTTGCCAATGTTATCAAATAGATGATTAAGGGGATGCAAAGCATCGATGATCTTGGACAATGCTCCTAAAATGATGACAAGATTAATCAAATTGAAATAGGGTTTGATAGATGGTTTGAAATTGGGTTGATTAGGCATCGATGATCTTGGACAATTCCCTAGAATGGTCAGAATGAGTCCAAACAATTCTGCAAGTTATTAGGAATAGAATAGGATAGATTTGAAATGATTTAGGAAGGTTTGGAATGGTTTAGGATCGAATAGGATCGGTTTAGGATCTAATAGGATCAAATAGGATTGAATAGGATCAGTTTAGGGTTGATCGGAAATGATTTGGAAAATGATCGATTTGACAAAGAGAGTAGAAATATTAGTAATTGATGACATGGAAGAATGACACAATATTAGTGAATGATAAAGATCAAAAACACAATATAGAAGACATGTTAAAAGGGGGCATAGGAAATGAACCATTTTTAGGTGTCTACAATTCTTTTTATCAAGAGACAATGTGACCAATGCTTTTCGCCAAGTCTCCAGACTAAATGGAATATTTGTTTTTCTTCATGAGACTAAGAGACAAACATATTTAACACATGAATTATTCTCATACTTAAGTTATGAAAAAGGTAACTTGAAAATAGAAACTCGAATAAGAATTTAGGGCTTTTTTGCATTTTTGAATAGAAATGACCCTAGGGATTAGGTTTTTTGACATTTTTGACTAGGTTTAGGGATAAAACATTTTTTGCAGAGAAATATGAGCAACTTTTAGGCATGAATTTCAACTCTTAAGCATATGAATGACTGGAAATTTCAAAATTTTATATGGAAAACTACAAACATGAAATACAACCAACAGTGGCTCTATCTGAGGATGGCTAAACACAAGTTTATGACAAGAACCAAAAAATGTCTAGTTGCAGACCTCTTCAAAAAATGAAGGCGGCGCTGACTAACCTACTACAGAAAAGAAACACACAACAGAAAGGAACACACTTATATACATATGATACATATTTACTTGTGCATGAAAATTTGATTTCATTTGAAAAAAGGTTTCAAAAATTGTCCATGCATAGGCAACTCAAAATCTTCTCCATCCATATTTTTTAGAAGATAAGAATCTTTTCCAAAGATTTGAGAAATAACAAAGGGTCCAAGCCATAATGATTCAAACTTCTTGTGCTTCCCTTTATCTTATTTTCTCACATTCTACTAGAGTACTAGGTCATTTGGTTGGAATTTTTTGTTGCTAGCCCCTTTGTCAAAAAGATACTTCATTTTTTGCTGTAATTTTATATTCTCTTTTTGGCTATCCTTTCTAATTTCATCCAACTCTGCCAATTGTATCATTCTATCTTGCATATTATCAAAATTTTCTAACTATTCCTCTTGTATGAACTGGTATAGTGGTAACAAATTATTAATAGGAATTCTTGTTTTCATACCATTATGAACTGGTATACTAGTAAAAAATTATTAATAGGAGCTCTACACATTATTTCCCAATTTCCCTCCAATGTAATATCATCCAAATTGATTGTCATTTTCATATAATGTGATATTGTCTTCCTACTATACCTAATCTTAGATGAAAGTGAAGAGATTTGTCTTTTTTGGGACATGTTTTTATTTAAAATATATGTCAATATCACCCTTCTTGAAATGGAGTTATGTGCAGATCTAGTTTTTTTCCCGATGGAACCCAAACCATCCTTAGCACTTTGAACAATATATTTTTGTAGGTTAGACAGTTTCCTCTTTTTCAATGTTGTATCTACACCCAACAATTTTTAATGGCTCTTTTAACTCATCATTAAGAAGTTTAACTGATAATAGTTGAGCTTTTCCAAGTGTATCAAGATTCTCAAATTGAGCAATTATTTCTTTTGACTTTTTTTTTCAATCACCTCTTCCTAGAATGTGTAGCTTGTTCAACATAATATCTCATTTTTTCTACATCTATTTTGATTAAATTATCTCAGCTTATATAATTAATTTTTCTCTTTACACTTTGAGCTAGATTGATATTCTCATTAATACCAGTAGAAGGAAGCTATGTTGACCCTTCTCCAATATTCATTGCTTGAACTTGGGATTCCCCTTGTCAAACATTTTCTTGAGAAAAAGCTACACATGAAACAAAACAAAACAAAAAAACTCTTAAGCGGAAAGACTAAAAGTACATATTCACCTAATAAGACTAAAAATACATATTGACCTAAGAAGGGTAAAAGGGGAGAGAGAGAGAGAGAGAGAGAGAGAGAGAGAGAGAGAGAGAGAGAGAGAGAGCTACATGNGGGAAAAAGGGGAGAGAGAGAGAGAGAGAGAGAGAGAGAGAGAGAGAGAGAGAGAGAGAGAGAGCTACTTGGAAGGAAATGGTGGTGAAAATGAAAGAAGCCTATATGCCAGAGGATTATGAAATCCAAATGCACAAAAAGAGACAAAACTTGAGACAGAGAGAACGTGGTGTGATTGGAAGGAAATGGTGGTGAAAATGAAAGAATCCTATATGCTAGAGGATTATGAAATCCAAATGCACAAAAAGAGACAAAACTTGAGACAGGGAGAACTTGATGTGAACACATATACTAAGGAATTATAGAGGTTGTGTTTGAGGTATAAAGTCCAAGAGGATGAAATAATTAGGGTGGAAATATATATCAATGGGTTGAGATGGAACATTCAAGAATAAATAATCTTGTTAAGCCCCACAAAAATCCACAAGTGTTATCAACTGGCACTTAAAGTGGAGGAGAAAATTAAAAAGAAACAAGAATTAGGAAATAGAGGTAGTTTTTGTGGTAGAGGCACAAACTAAAGGACCCAAGGTGAATCTAGACTTGTAGAAAAGAGTGGTGAAACAAGTGGTAGAGGTAATTATAGTAGAGGAAGAGGTCTTGGAAGTAGTAGCAATATAGGTAGATCTGAAGGATCAGGTAGAGGGTATTATTTTGCCAATATGAAATATTATCACTTTCATTAGTTTGGACACCCTTCTTATAGGTTCCTTGAAAATAAATCCTATTCCCAAGGGGATAAAAGAATCACTTATGTGGAAGAGGACACTGCAAGTGTAAAATCTCCAGAGGTAAACTTGGATTCAGAGGTTGGAGAAAACTTAATGATAAGAATGATATTGATCAAAGAGCCTGTTAGAGAAGAGCTAAAGAAAAGGAGGTCTTTATTCAAGTTAAAATGAAAAATTTTGGGCCAATTTTGTAGGTTCATTATAGACTCTGGTTCTACTGATAATATCATCTTAGAAGAAGCAACTAATAAGTTGAAATTGACTAGAATACCTCATAGCAGTCTATATAGAGTTACATGGCTAAATAAGGGGCACCATGTATTGGTAAATGAACAAGCATAGGTGGAGTTTATAATAGGTGGTTATAAAGACAATATTATGTGATGTTTTACCCATGGATGCATGTCATCTGGTATTGGGTAGATCATGATAATTTGACAAAAAAACCATACATGATGGTGAGAAAAATTCCTATTCTTTTCAAAATAATGGTGTTATCTAAAAGATCCAATATTTTTTAGATGAAGAAGTAGGTAAGACTAAGGGTCCCAATGTGTTATTGGTTAGTGGAAATGAGTTCTTCAAGACTCTTAAGGAGGAGGATGAATATGGGTTTGCTATTTTTGTGAAGCTAAAGAAGAAGCAAAGGCTAAGAAAGAAGATATACCTACAAAAGTACAAAACCTTTCGGATAAGTTTACAAACATCATAAATGATGGGAATCCTACTACTCTACCACCAAAAAGGACACTGAGTCATCGGATTGACTTTATTCTAAGAGAATATATTCCAAATAAGGCTCCTTACAAGATGACACCCCAACAACATGAAGATATAGCCAGACAAGTACAAGAACTTCTTGACAGTGGTCTAATCAGAAAATGCATAAGTCCATGTGTAGTCCCAACAATGCTAGCACCTAAGAAAGGAGGAACATGGAGGTTATGTTTGGACTCCAGAGCCATCAATATGATTACTATTAGGTATAGGCTCCCTATACCTAGAATTGAAGACCTTATGGATTGTTCAGGGGGTTTAGAATACTTCACCAAAATAGACCTCAAGAGTGGCTATCACCAAATAAAAATCAAGGAGGGTGATGAGTGGAAGACAACATTACAAACCACTGAAGGACTCTATGAATGGCTTTTCATGCCATTTGGACTCACCAATGCTTCTATCACATTAATGAGGCTCATGAATGAAGTCTTCAAGGATTTTATTGGTAAATTGTAGTTGTTTATCTAGATGATATCTTAATTTTTAGAAAGACTAAAGAAGAAAATTTTAGGCATCTAGAAATTGTAAGATGAACAACTAACCATAAACTTAGAGAAAAGTGAATTCATGAAGCAGGAACTTGTCTATATTGGCTTTGTGGTGTCCAAAGGAGATTTGAAGATGGACACATCAAAGGTTTAAGCTATACTCAGTTGGCCCACCCCCAAAACAACTAGTGAGGTTGGAAGCTTCTATGGATTAGCTCAATTCTATAGGAAGTTTACAAGGCATTTCAGTGCAATTTGTGCTCCTATGCTTGAGAAAATTAAAGGAGGAATGGAAACCAAGTTTAAATGGAAAAAAGAAGAAGATATGGGTTTTGAGTTATTGAAGAAGGAGGTGGCCACACAACCTGTGTTAGTGCTACCAAGTTTTGATAAATTTTTTACTTTGGAGTGTGATGCAAGTAATATTGTAGTGGGTGCACTCTTGAGTTAGGAGAATAGACCAGTGGCATTCTTTAGTGAAAATATCAATGAAGCTAAACATATATATTCATCTTATGACTTAGAATTGTATGCCCTTGTGTAGTCACTTAGGAAATGGAGACACTACCTCCTTCCCAAGGAGTTTTTAGTATACATAGATAATCAAGCATTGAGTTTAATTAACTCCCAAGACAAGTTGATTCATAGGCACATAAAATGGATGGAGTATCTACAGTCCTACACTTTTAATATAAAACATAAAAAGGGACAGTTGAACAAGGTGGTTGATGCTTTGAGTAGAAGGATACTCACACTCTAGGAAGTGAAAATGTAGAGTATTGGGGTAGAGAGTTTCAAAGACCTCTAAAAAGAGGATGAAGATTTTGGGGATGCTTACAAGGTATGTCAGGAATTCAACAACCATTTTCACAGTGAGTATGTAGAATGTCCTTTTTTTAAAAGGTGGACAATTATGTGTATTGAAGGGGTAAATGAGGGAGAAATTGATGTAAGAGAAGCACAATGGAAGTCTAAGTGGTCACTTTGGAAAGAATAAGACTTCAGAGATAATTCAAAGGTTCTACTATTGGCCCAAAATGTATAAATACATAAGGAATTATGTGGAGCAGTGTGCAATTTTCCAAAGAGATAAGGACACATCCTCCAATTCTGGTTTATACCAACCTTTTCCAATTCTCAATAGACCCTGGGAATATGTGAGTATGGATTTTATAGTTGGTTTTCCTAAGACTGGTTTTGAAATTATATATGTTATTGTTGATAGATTTAGTAAGATGAGTCATTTTATTTCCTACAAAGTGACTCATGATGCTAGTCACATAGCACACCTTTTTTCTTCAAGGAAGCGATTAGAATTCATGGGCTAGCAATCAATATAGTCTCAAATAGAGAGACAAAATTCATGGGACACTTTTGGAAAACATTGTGGAAGAGGTTAGGAACTAATTTGTCTTTTGGATTTGCTTACCATCTACAAAATGATGAGCATACTGAGGTTGTAAATATAACCCTTGGTAAATTTTTAAGGTGTTTGAATAAAGAGTATGGACAATCTTGGGATCAAGTCCTTTATCAAGCTGAATTTACTTACAATGACAAAATGCATAGAACCACATGGAAGATTCCATTTGAAATAGTCTATGGAATGCATCCTAGGGGTGTGTATGAGTTGAGAGATCTCAAAAATATGGAAGGTAAAAGTGGACATGCTAAATATTTTGCACAGTCCATGAAGGAAGTGCATGAGAAAGTGAAGAAAAATCTTATGGAGAACACTTTGAAGATCAAAGACAAAGTGGATGTTAAGAGAAAAGATGTACAATTTGTAGTAGGTGATTGGGTCATGATCCATTTGAATAAGGCTAGAATTCAGAAGGGAGTGCCAAGAAAGTTACAAATGAAGAGAATTGATCCTTGTCAGATCATAGCTAAGTATGGGAAAAATTCCTATAAGGTAGACTTACCCAAGGATGTAGCATTGTCTCCTATGTTAAACATATCAGACTTGGTACAATATAAAGGCCCTGGTCCTAAGAAAGGTGATAAGGGTACTGATGTGGAGGAGATGGTAAATGATTTAACAAAGAAAGTATTAGATACAAGGATTTCAAAGAAGAGTAGAAAGAAGGATTATCTAGAGTATTTGATCAAATGGGCACATATACCATAGGCAGAGGCTACCTGGGTACCTGAAGGTGAATTGAAGAAGTTGGGAGTTGATCTTTAAATTCTGGCTACTAATGTGACTTGAGCTCTTCTCATATGGGGGAGAATGGTGCAGGAGAACCTAGGGGTTAGGTTAAATCAACCCTCATAATTTGAATTGGAAGACCTTCTTAAGGTCATGTGCATAAATAAGGTTTTTTGGGAGTTTTGTAGTTGAGTTTTGCAATGTTGTTTTTTGATTGTGGTCAAATCTGTTAAAAACCCCTATACATGCTATGTAAGGCAAATATGAAAACATGTGAGAAATGGAACCTAGAGTGCACAAAATGACTCAATTAAGTTTTAATTAGGTCTAGGGATATCTTAGAGCTCATTTGGAACCCATACATTGAGTCAAAGCAATGAAAGAAGGAAATATGTAAAAGTTGTCAAAAGTTGCTTGAGCAACTTTTGCAACTTTTCATGTTGCATAGCAACACTTGGACAAAGTTTGTAAAATTCCCTAAATGGAGTTATGGTTCGGAATAGGTAGTTGAATCATGACTAGGGGACATATTTAAGGAATTTTCAAGAATTTTATGAAGGTATGATAAGTTTTTGACACAATTTCCAAGAAGAAGCAATAGATAGTTTTTTGAATAGCTGTATTTTCTTGCATTTTTGTGTTGTGTTAGAATTCAATGGATTGAATCTACCAATCCTCCATTGTAGATAGAAGGATTTCAATGTTTTATCGTGTTGTAGATAGTATTTTAGTGTTTTTTTTTTGATCTTGCATTTATAAATTAATTCTATCCATGACTCTGAGTCTTTGGACTAGACAGGGTTGTATAGAAAATTATGACTCCATTTTCAAGTTCCCACCATGGTAAACACCCAAGCCTTGTGGGGATGAAAATGGGGTCTATGTACATTTTTTTTTTGGTAGGAAGCTAGAATTTGCATTTTTTATTTTTAACCTCTTTCCCTAAGCGAGATCCTCCATAGCCCGACTAGGAAGCAAGAGTAAGAGTGATAGATAACTTGTAGGAGTAGATTGAATGAACAAATCCATTGCATTGGAGTTTTTGAGAAGACCCTTTCAGAACCTTGGTTGTGAGATGGAGGTGTCTTGAATCCATTTGAGTTGATTTCTAATGCAAAGACCAAAGACTGGTTCATTTCCTAACAATTTGGTCTAGTTAGGGTTTGATGGTGTATGAATGATTTAAAAGACCAAGAACAAGAAAATATTAGGTATTTTATCAAAGGGTATCTGAATAACAATATTTTTTAGGGGTTTGTGTGAAGTTTATGGAAAATAAAGCCAAAATACAATGAAATAGGGCTAATTATGACCTACTAGGCTAGTAGCCTTTAAAAGAAGGAACTTTGGAAAGCGATGGGAGAATAAACCTAGGAATTTTGAAAAGAATGGATTTGTAGATGTAATCACATCATGAACATGACCTAGACTCCTGCAAGGTAATGCTAGAGGGCTGGTAATTTGGTATTTGAGCTTACTCTGGTGAGTTTAGTTGGAAAGAATAGAAGATCAACACTTAGAATTGATAGAAGCATTCAAGAGAGGATAGGAGTTGAAAACTCCTAAGGTAGTAGGGGTTCTAAGAGAGAAAGAAACCCTAAGAAGTCCTTGAGGGAATAGAGTAAAGCTAGGCTTAGTTCTATTGAGAAAGAGCCTCCCTATTAATCTTCCTACATTGATAGACATTGGTTCTAAGTTGGGAAAATGGGTTCAATCCATGAGTTTGAATCATTTCCATTTGTGTGCTTCCATTGTAGAAAATATAGTCACTAAGCAAAGAAATTTCCTTTGCGAGAAAATAAACCTAGGAATAAGAAAGATGGTCCTAGAAAGATGGTTTGGAAGGAAAATAAAGTTGGTTTTGACCAAGTAAGTAAAACTTTGGACCTGTACCAGAATAGAAAGAAGGATGATATTAGTAAAGTGAGTATCTTAACTCAAGATGATCCTCACAATGAAAAGAAGTAGACTGAGGACATAGTTTTTAAGGAAAATGAATTGAGATTACCAGGTCTGGATAGCTCTGACCCTGGGAAGGAGGTGTTTCTTCTTGATAAGGAGAATAATCATCCCCCACCTTCTGGAAAATATCTTCACATGAAATGGTTGAGTGTAGAAATAATGCAAATAATAGAAACTTGGGTGGTATGAATCGAGAAAATGTTCAAAATGAAAAGCCATAGATTGAGGTGGAAGGTTCAGAGTTGAATGTGGATAATTATGGATAAAGAGGAGTTTAGTGCTATGATCACTTAATACCAATAAAAGAGATTTATTTGGAGGAAGGAGAGAATTTGGAAGACTGGAAAGAGCTGGGAAAAGTTATCTCTCCCTTGTTGGAAGAGATTAATGGAGAAAAAAAGAAAGGGGCCTCTAAAAATGAATATGGCTTAGGTACCCCTAAATTTGTTAGGTCCAATTTCCTAGATCTTGAATCTCCCTTAGATAGAGGTCTTCTTCATGCTATTGCAACCTCTTACATGAGTTTGTAATACAAGGGGAATGGTATGCAAAAAAATGATAGAGAGGTGTATGCAGGAAATGAAAATGTGAAGGTTTAAGATATGGAAGTTGAGGGTGATGGATCTTTGATGTAGGTGGAGAAGAAGAAAGGTATAAAAACTATCCATATGGTGGGAGTTGTTGAACATGACTAAGGTGGATGTTGGGAACCCAAAGACATTAGCCGGCATAAAACTATCTAGATGGAATAGAGAATAGGAATTCCTTTAGAATATTGCGGGTGGTACCCAAATGACTATTATGAAGATCTTCTCTCCTAGTAAAAAATTAAAATAATACCTTGGAATATGAGGGGGCTTAATATCCCCCATAAAAAAGATATCCTTCACAATCTTGTGAGGGATCATAAGCTATACATTGTTCTTATATAGGAGATGAAGATGTCTAATGAAAAGGTGAAAAAGATTAAGTTATTTAAGAATTGTGGTATTTTTGGCAGCAATTGAGATGTAGCTTCTGGAGGTATATCCATCTTCTATAATCTCAACTATATTCAAGGTGTGTTTCTTGAGGCTAATGTGAATTGTATCTCTGTAATTTTTTATCATATTAGAGATGTCTTGTCTAATATCTATGCCCCTAACAATAGGTCTTCTAGAATTAAGTTTTGGAAGAAATTCGAAAGCCTTTGTCTTGAAATTCCTGAATGATAACTACTTTATAATGGGGGATTTAATACTCCTCTTAAGGAAAAGGATAAATTTGGGGGGTCCCATGTGTAGCTCTAAAATGGAATGGATTTTCTTGAGTTCATTAATAACCAAGGTTTGCATGATGTTGACCTCAAGGGTGTTGTCTATACTTGGACCAACAAGAGGGTTGGTAATGGGTTGATCCAAGTTTGATTGGATAGGGATCTTATTTCTAATGACTGGGTGGTAAATTTATTCTTCTCTCTTAATTCCCTATCTAGAGTTGGTTCAGACCATTTTCCCATTAGTTTTATTGCTAATGTTGTTTTTTGGAAAAAAAGAATTTCCCCTTCAGGTTTGAAAAGATGTGGCTTTCCCGCCCCAATTGTAAATAATGTATATTTAGCTGGTGGAATATTTCTATGTTTGGTAATACTTTGTTTAAGGTCACTAAAGAATCATGATTTGTTAAGGACAATGTTAAATGATGGAGTAAGGAGGTCTTTGGTGACATCTTTGCCTTGGAATCTTCTTTTCAGTGTGAGCTTAAGGAGATCCAAGATAGAATTCAGTCATAGGGGTATGTTGAGAATAATCTTGTGAAGGAAAATGAGACCTTATTAGATATCATGATATCATAGCTAAAGAGGAGGAATTATGGAAGTAGAGATCCATAACTCTTTGGCTCTTTACTGGAGATAAGAATACAAAATTCTTCCATATGACTACCCTTAAACACAAAGTTGTTAGTAGGATTTCTCAAATATCTAATAATGATACTATCTTGGAAAAGGAAGATGAAATTATGGGGAGGCTTCTAGGATCTTTGGTAACATACTATATGTTGATTTTAATTTGGATAGAGAGGCTCAAAATTGTTTCCTTGATAATATCCCTGAGATTCTAAATCAAGATGACAATAAGCCTCTTATAGTTATCCCCTCGACTGAGGAGGTAAGGAAAGAAGTGTTCTCTTTTGAAGGTAATAAATTTATGTGCCAAGATGGTTTTCCAATGTTATTTTTTCAAGCTTTCTAGGATATTGTGGCTAAGAATGTGGTGAATAAAGTTAAATAATTATTTGGAGCCAGGAAAATGCTTAAGGAATTGAATTCTACCTTACTTTTTTTAGTATCAAAAACTCCTTATGCTAATACCATGGATGGATTCTACCACATAAGTCTGTGTAATTCAATATAAAATTATATCAAAGGTGTTGACTTCTAAGCTTTTGGTTGTGCTTCCAAATCTCATTCCCCCCAATAGAATGAGTTTGTGTCAGGAAGACAAATTTTAAACTCAATTATTATTGTGCACGAGAACATTCACTCCTTGGATCTTTCTAGAAAGAAATATTTCCTGATGAAACTTGATTTATATAAGGCCTATGATTGCGTGGATTGGGATTTTTTTCCTCAAAATTTTAAAATCCTTTGGTTTTGGGGAGATATTCCTTCAACTCATATGACAACTTATATCTACCTCCTTTGTGTTGTCAATGGATCTTTCTCTCATTTTTTTAAGACTGCAAGAGGCCTCAGACAAGGTGATCCTATCTCTCATATTATCTTTACTTTAATAGCTAAGACCTTGGGAAGGTACTTGCATAAATTGGTGAGGGAAGGAAAACATAGACCTTCCTCATTTGATTTGGTCTGTTCCCATCAATAGTTTGTTGATGACACAATTTTGATGGGTAGTGATACTCTTGGTAAAGCTAGAAATATCAAAAATACTTGAAATCTTTATGTAAATGCTTCAAGATAGTTGATAAAATTGAGAAAGAGCTCATTGCTCTTTATAAATACTCTAAAGGATAGACAAAGGAAGACTTATAATATCATTGGGTGTGAGGTTGGTATGTTTCCTTCCACCTACCTGAATCTCCCCATTTTCTCTAAGCCACTATATTTGTTTGGGAACTCTTAGATTGAGAGATTCAATAGGAATCTTGCAGGTTGGAAATATTCTTTTCTTAGCCAAGCGGGGAAAATCCAACTTCTAAAATCATCACTTAAAACATGCATATTCATTCTCTTAGTATTTTCAAAATTCCCTCCACATTTGTAGATATTATTGAAAGGATTCAAAAATTATTCCTTTGGTTTGGAGTTGAGGAGAGAAAAATTCTACCATTGATTGCTTGGGATAAAGCTTGTAAGCCTAAAAATTTGGGAGGACTGGGTATCAGAAGCATCAAAACTTTTAATAATGCTCTTTTGGCTAAGAAAATTTGGAGAATTTTTTATGAGAAAAGGGAGTGGAATTCAATATGGCATAATAAAATCTTGTTTATAATTAATTATTTTAATGATTTTATCCACTCCAGCATCATACTAGTGGGTTCCTTTCTCTGGAATAATATCATGAAAGCTAGAAAGGTTACATCGACTGGAGCTAAATGGAGAGTTGGGAATGACAGGTAAATCTTATTTTGGGAAGATAGTTGGCTCTTTCAAGAACTACTTTTTTGTGTTCCCATGTTCTCCCCATTTATTGAAGAGTGCAAGGCTAGATTTGGCCATTTTGTGGATGACTATTGGAAGGATTAGGCTTGGGTAATCTGGCTCAAGTTAATGTTGCACTCATGCCTATTCAACTCTCTCTTTTCTCTCATGTAATACATCTAAAGGTTGATGATTTGTTGTTTTTGCATGTGACTTCTTCTAGATTCTATTATGTAGATTTTGTTGTCTCTTTGATGAATTCCTCCCCTTTTCCTCCTTTTCGGGCCAAGGCTTGGGTCAAACTTCTTATCCCAAAGATCAATATTTTTTGTGGTTCCTCCTGCAAGATAACATGTTGAACATTGATAATCTCTATAAAAGAGGGTTCATTATTCCCAACAGGTTTTACATATTTTCCTTCAGTGTGCCTTTACCACTAATATTTGGGACAGGGTGTTGACGAGATGGAATTTAAGTTGGTTTTTTCCAGCTACTGTTTAAGACTTCTATAGTGAATGAAAAACTCCCTAAAGTAATTAGATGATTAAAATGCTCTGGTCCTACATTGTTCCTTACCTATCTTGGGGTGTTTGGAAGGAAAGAAATAAGATAATTTTTTGGAAAAATGCTCTTCCAATAGATGTGGTCTCCGAAAAAATCTTTAGAGATTTTGGCAAGAATATCAAATTCGTTAATACTATACCCTCTAAGGGGCAAAGGATTCCTTTCTTAAGATATGAATTAATGGTGTCAAAGGATTACAATATCAATATTGATATTTCAAAGTCCTTTGTTCCTAGAAAGAAATCTAGGGAAGGTGTGGTTTAGTGTTTCCCTCCTAAGGGTTGGGTTAAAATCAACTTTGACGTGGTGACCAAAGGAAATTTGGGGTTCGCTGGGTATGGGGGAGTGATAAGAAATGAGAATGGCTGAGGAATTGAGGTCATGGAACTCCCCATGGAAAACTAGATAAACCACCTCGTAGAAGCCATGGGGGCTTATCAGCTCTTGGACCTTGCTAGTCATCTTAATTGTAGAAAAGTGTGAATAGATGAGCACTCAAACAACATCATTTGATGTATCAAAGGGGAATGTAAGGATTCATGGACTATTGATGGTTTAATAAAATCCTCTTTAAACATTATTATCTCATTTTAGAAATGTTTAATATCCCATGCCTTTAGAGAAGGTAACATTGTTGTTGACTACATTGCAAATAAGGGGGTTACCGCTAACTCTAAGTTGATGTGGCACGTGGAGGAGTTTTTAGTGAATAATGTCAAGGACCTTCTTATTTATGATAGAGCACATGGTAACTATTATGATATTCCCTAATTTTTTAATGAATTTTATGAATCATAGGATAATCATTCATTTTATTTGCAAGTATCTGATCGCTCGGGTGGGAATTGTTGGCATATGTGTAATGACCTAAAAATGGTCATCTAAACCATAGACCCCTAATCTCAATTATTTTTATCAAGAAACCCTAATCTTGATTATCCTAAGTCCTAAATCAAATAGGAAATTCATCAATTTCAATCCGATCTAACCCAAATCCTAGGCTCTAATTAATCATCATACTTGATTAGTTAATTAATTCCTAAAAATACAATACATTGGCAAATAAACCTTAAGTTAATTATTTAATTGATATTCTAATATATTAATTAAATAAAATTGCTAAATTGTCAAAAAAATTGAAAAAGGAATAAATTAATTAATAAACAAAGAATGCATTTAAAATCATTTAAATATTTAAAAATGCATATGATGTCATCAATTTCAGTTAACTGATTATCAAATTGGAAACAAATCTATTTTATTCAGTTTACTTATTCTTATCTTTTTCTCCTTTTGGAAACAAATCTGTCAATTGAAAACTGATTTTGGAAGTTTCCAAAATAACTGATCAATTAGTTTAGTCAACTGACTCTCTCAACCAATCATCTTCTTTGCATGTGGATTGTGCTTCCTCAAATTGAATATTGTCTAGTCTTTGGCTTTCAATATCGACCGTCGATTCGAGAGAGATTTCTATAAAAGAGAACCTCTTTTCCTTCACAAAGGACCTAACTTTTATTATTGTTATTCTACAGTTTTCATATTCTAGCATCCTAGCATTCTTAATCATTTAACATTGTTAATTGTTTAGTTTATTTGAAAGCATGCAAACTCCATAATTTAGATCACATTTGATTTTGGATTTAAAAAGAATAATCATACTTCATTTGGTGCTTTAAAATCAATCATTATTAGCTTGGATTAACAACAAATCTTGCATTTACATTTAGATTTCTTAATCATTTAGATCATCATCATAGCTTCAAAATTCTTTGTTTAGAATAGGTGTAGTCACTATTTCTTGCCATGATCTGAGAGAAAGATTCATAATCCTTCCTACTAGAAGGCAATGAGTCACTTTCAGTTAACTTAGGTAGTTTTCATAGTTTGATTTCATATTTTCTAACAAGCTAACCATACAATGATTCATTGAAGTATGTGTTTGCAGCTTTCAGGTACGTGACACAATTTCATACACACATTTATGACACCCACCATGGGGAAATGTTAGAATAACTGAGACGAGGGGCTGAATCAGTTAGAATCAGTTTCCTCACAAATTATCCTACAGTCCCAAATTTCTCCAGATGTATACCAAAACAAATTAAACATATAATTCAACTTGGTGAAAATGTATTCTGCAATCTTAAACTTTCATCAATAATGTTTACCAAATGTCAGTAAATAAATACTATGATTAACGATCTAGGTCAATAAAATAAATTGTTAAGTAAAATAATAATCCACAACATGCATGCACATTGACACATAGATTTTTAACGTGGAAACCTTGCTAAGGGAAAAACCATCTAGGACCAGTAACCCAAAATATCTTCACTCTTTTGAAGTGAGCTCAGTGAAGATCCAACCCTCTGATCAATTTGTACTTCTTCAGTTCATCTTATACTTCATACTTGTTCTTCTCTTTCCTTTGTCGCTCGGTTATGTCTGTAGGAAATGCTCGGTTCTATCTTTAACCAGTTTTTTCAGTCATGTATAAACTCACATGTATGTGCATCAGGTGTGCTTCAAAATGAATCTCTGATCTCTTATATAGACATCATAGCTCATTTAATTTCCATCCTTCAGATCTTTCCGCTTAATCTCCATCATTGATTTTCCCGCTTGATCCATCCTCAGTAGTTGTGTTAAAAACACATTTCAATCTTTGTTGTCTGATTTTCCTTGAATTTTAATAACCGTTTGATCAAATAAAAAACTTTATCTTTTACCTTGAAATCATCAATTTCCAACTCAACATCCAAGTCGACCTTGATTTGAATTAACTTCTCAATCTTAGTATTAACCATGTTGTGTCAAAAATCCCTTGCTTGGTTATCACTATGGTCGGTATACACTGTGTTTACTTGGTGTATGTGGTCTCTCAGTGTATACAAAACTCTTCATTTTCTAACCACATAAACATTGTTTGTTCCAGATCTTCAATTCACAACATATTTTTTACATCATAATAATACTCAAATAAGTTGACATCAATGACAATACATTAACTGATAATGTTTATCATCACTTCTACAACTTGATTGAATATCAACAAATGAATTCAAACATACAATCAGTTGTAGTTCATCAATCTCTCCCTTTGGCATTGATGGAAACACAATATGAAATATGCAATATAAAATGCCATACACCAAATACCAAGATTGTTTTCTATAACTGCAACAATTATTTAGCTCTCCCTAGCTTGAATATAAACTGTGTCAGTATAAAAACTCACCATGCAGACTCTCCCTGTAGTTTTAACTTTTATGTTCTTGAATCTCTCTGTAGATTAGATATGTCTCTCCCTTTCTCTTTTCTCCCTTTAGTGGACAAATATTCCATCGATCATTTCTATTCATTTATATTTCATCGATCAACTCTCTCCCTTTGAAAATAATGCCAAAAAGAAATATGCAGCTCTCTAGTAGCGAAATAAAATATCTATGATTTTCAGTGTAGTAAGTACCTTTCAGTGTATTGATATCTTTGTGTCAGTCTAGTTTAGCTTTGCATCAACATGAGTGATATTCTAATTTCATGTCAGTTGATGCAACCTCCTACTTAGCTTAGTTACCAATAGACAAGGGATGAACCCCTAGTTTACCTCTCAAGTACTCAAATGTATCCTTCAGTAAGGGTTTTGTGAATATGTCTGCAAGTTGTTCTTTTGATTGTACATATTCCAGTATCACTTGTTTGTCTTGTACTTGTTCCCTCAATTAGTGATATTTTATAGATATGTGCTATGTTTTTGCATGCATCACAAGATTCTTTGAAATATTTGTAGCACTTGTATTATCATAGTAAATCATCACTGGATCAGTGATCTCTTCATTCATTCCTATCAATATTTTTTTTATCCATTCTATGTTAGAACAATTTGCAACAACAAAAACATACTCTACTTCTGCAGTTGACTGAGATATGCATCCTTTCTTCTTTCTTATCCAATTAACTAATCTTTCTCTAATAAAGAATTCTCTACCACTAGTTCTTTTTCTATCATTTATGTTCCTAGCTCAATCAACATCAGTATAAAATTTTAATTCAAACTTTCCTTCTCTTTACTACCATAGTCCATAATCCTCAGTATTTTTGAAATATCTAAAAATACTTTTTATAGCAGTCATATGTGATTATCTGGGGTTAGAAAAAAATCTTGCAACTATTCCAACTGCATGTGCTATGTTAGGTCTTGTGTGTACAACATACATAAATTTACCAATCATAGATCTATACAAAGTTTGATTTACCTCACGTGTCTTGTCTTCTTTTGTCAGTTTTCATCCTATCACCATAGGTGTTCTGACTGGTTTTGATTCTTCAATTCTGAATGTCTTTAATACTTCTTTGATGTATTTTGATTGAGTAATGTGAATACTTGTAGTTTGTTATAAAATCTGTAATCCTAGAATTTTTTTTAATCTCTCCAAACATTGACATCTCAAATTCTTTCCTCATTTCATCAACAAATAAAGTGCATACGTTATCATTACCCCCAAATATAATATCATCAACAAATATTTCAGCAATAAGAGTTTTATCATCAGTTCCTCCTTTTAAATAAAAATTATTGTTGTCACTTGTTCTAATAAATCCAATGCTTATAAGATAAGAATGCAACCTTTCATACCATGCTCTTGGTGCTTGTTTCAGTCCATATAAAGCTTTGTGTAACTTACATACCATGTGTGTTTGTTCAGGATCAACAAATCCTTCAGGTTGTTCAATCTATACCTCTCCTTCCAGTATTCCATTAAAAAATGTAGACTTCACATCCATCTGATATACCTTGAATCCTTTATATACATCATATGCAAGTAGTGTTCTTACTCCAATTCTAGCAATGAGTGCAAAAGTTTCTCCATAGTCAATTCCTTCTTCTTGTGCATACCCTTTTCAAACTAATCATGCTTTATTTCTGGTTACATTCCCATCTTCATTCAATTTTTTTTCAAAAAATCCATTTGGTGCCAATGAAATTTTTTCACTCAGTCTCGATACTAATGTCCATGTCTTATTTTATGTATCTACTCAATTTATTCATTTATATAATTAATCCATTCTTCATTTTCTAATGCATCTCTAACAGTCTTAGGCTCAAATTCACAAATTAAACAAGTGTCATCTCTAAACTTACTTCTTGTCATCATGTTTGCTCTTTTTGTTAGAATAAATAAGAGGGGTGGTGAATCAGTTAGAGTCAGTGCCCTCACAAAATTATCCTACAGACCCAAATTCCTCTAGATGTATAACAAAACAAATTAAATCATATAAAACTCAGCTCAGTGAAAAATTATTTTGTAAACTTAAACTCTCATCAATAGTGTTTACCGAATGTCAGTAAATTAATATTGTGATTACCGATCTAGGTCAATAAAATAAAGTGTAAAGTAAAATAAAAATCCAAAGAATTCATACACATTGACACAAATTTTTAACGTGGAAACCTTGTTAAGGGAAAAACCACTTGGGACTGGAAACCCAAAATATTTTCACTCTTCTGAAGTGAGCTCAGTGAGGAGCCAATCCAATTAAAGGTTACAATGCACACTATTAAATGTGACCTTGTTAGAGGATTTAAAACTAATGGTTCTCTCTTGACCAGAAATTCACTATGGGGTCAACAAGAAAACAATCAACATTCTCTGAATGTTATAATAAGGATTCACTATCCCACTCGGTTAAGAGATTTATCTGTAGCAATGGTTAAACTAATACAGTAATGATCTGATTCAAATATAACTCTGATTTGTAGATATTCAGATCTATTCTAAGTAAATAATACCTCAGATCGATTTGTTCACTTCAGTTCATATCATACTTATTCTTCTTGGTAATCCTCTTTCCTCTATTTTCTTGACAATATCAGCAGAAATGCTCGGTCTATCTTTAATCAGTTTGATCAGTCATGCATCAAATTTACATGTATGCTTTAGCATCTGTGTACGTGATTCACAACTGAATCTCTTATCTCTTATATAGACATCATGTATCATTTAATTTTCATCCTTTAGATCTTTCCTCTTAATCTCCATCATTCATTTTCCCGCTTGATCCTTCCTCGACAATTGTGTTAAAAACACATTTCACTCTCTATCATGCAATCTTCCTTGAATTTTCATAACCATTTGATTAAATAACAAAATTTATCTTTTACCTCAAAATTATCAATTTCTAGATCAACATCCAAGTCATCCTCAATTAGAATTAATTTCTTGGTCTTAGTATTAACCGAGTTGTGTCGGCAATCCCTTACTCGGTTATGACTGTTGCTCGGCATACACTGCATTTTAATCGGTTATTACTGTCACTCGGTGTATACATAACTCTTTATTTTACCAACCACATAAACATTGTTTGTTCCAGATCTTCAATACATAACAAATGTTTTCCACCATAATAACACTCAAATAAGTTGACATCAATGACAATACATTAACTGATAATGTTTATCATCACTTCTGCAACTTGGTTGAATATCAACAATTGACGTTAAAAATATAATTAGTTGTAGTTCATCAATCTCTCCCTTTGGCATTGATGACAACACAATATGAAATATGCAGTATAAAATGCCATACCATAAATACCAAACTTTTGTTCTACAAATGCAAAAATTTTGTAGCTCTCCTTAGCTTGAATATAATCTATGTCAGTATAAACAAAATATGCATTATGCAAACTCTCCATGCAGTTTTGACTTTCTAGCTCTTGAATCTCTTTATAGATTAGATATATCTCTCCCTTTCTATTTTCTCCATTTAGTGGATAGATATTTCCCTTTGCATTGCATGAAACTCTCTCCCTTATATTTCATAATGGATATATCTATCCCTTTGACAATAATGCCAAAAATAAAAATATGTAGCTCTTCAATAACCAAATGAAATATCTCTGATTTTCAGTGCAGTAAGTACCTTTTAGTGTACATATATCTCTATGTTGGTCTAGTTTATCTTTGCATCAACATGATTGATATTTTGATTTCATTTAGGTTGATGGAACCTACTAATATGCTTAGTTACCAATAGACAAGGGAAAAACCCCTAATCCACCTCTCAAGTACTCAAATATATCATTCGGTAATAGTTTTGTGAATATGTCTGCCATTTGTTCCTTTGAATGTACATATTCCAGTATTAATTATTTGTCTTGTACTTGTTCCCTTAAGTAGTGATACTTTATAGATATGTGCTTTGTCTTTGCATGCATCGTAGGGTTCTTTGAAATATTTATAGCACTTGTATTATCACAATAAATCATCACTGGTTTGGTGATCTCCTCATTCATTCCTTTCAGTAGTTGTTTTATCCATGCTATGTTAGAACAATTTGCAGCAACAAAAACATATTCTGCTTCTACATTTGACTGAGATATGCATCCTTGCTTATTTCTAATCCATGTAACTAGTCTTTCTCCAATAAAGCATGCTCTACTAGTAGTACTTTTTCTATCATCTATATTCCCAGCCCAATCAGCATCTGTATAGACTTTCAATTCAAATTTTCCTTCTCTTTTATATCATAGTCCATAATCCTCAGTATTCTTCAAATGTATAAAAATTCTTTTTACAGTGGTCATATGTGATTCCTTGAGGTTAGCAGAAAATATTGCAACTATTCCAACTGCATGTGCTATGTCTGGTCTTGTTTGAACAACATACATCAATTTACCAATCATAGATTTGTACAAGGTTTGATTTACCTCAGGTGTCTTGTCTTCTTTTGTCAATTTGCAAACTGTCACCATAGGTGTTCTGACTGGTTTTGATTCCTCCATTTTGAATGTCTTTAGTACTTCCTTGATGTATTTTGATTGAGTAATGTATATTCATTCTATTTGTTTTAAAATTTGCAATCCTAGAAAAAATTTGATCTGACCAAACATCAACATCTCAAATTCTTTCCTCATTTCATCAGCAAAGGAAGTGCATAAGTTATCATTACCTCCAAATATGATATCATCAACAAATATTTTAGTAATAAGTGTCTTATCATCATTTCCTCCTTTTAAATACAAATTATTGTTGTCACTTTTTCTAATAAATCCAATACTTATAAGATATGAATGCATTCTTTCATACCATGCTCTTGGTGCTTTCTTCAGTCCATATAAAGCTTTATGTAACTTACATACCATGTGTGTCTGATCAGGATCAACAAATCCCTCAGGTTGTTCAATGTATACCTCCTCTTCTAGTATTCCATTCAAAAATGTGGACTTCACATCCATTTGATATACCTTGAATCCTTTATATCCAGCGTATGCAAGTAGTATTCTTACTCCTTCAAGTCCAGAAACTGGTGCAAAAGTTTCTCCATAGTCAATTCCTTCTTCTTGTGCATGCCCTTTGCAAACCAATCTTGCTATATTTTTTATTACATTCCCATCTTCATTCAATTTGTTTCTAAAAATCCATTTGGTACCAATGATATTTTTATCACTCGGTCTCGGTACTAATGTCCATGTCTTGTTTTTCAGTATCTTCTCAATTTCCTCATTCATGGTATTAAACCATTCTGCATTTTCTAATGCATCTCTAACATTCTTAGGCTCAAAATCACAAATTAAACAAGTGTCATCTCTGAAATTACTTATTGTCAATATACTTTCTCTTTTATCTCCAATGATCTAATCCCATAGATGGTGTCTTCTTACATATCTAGAAATTACAATTTCAGTTCTTGGTCCTTCATCATCTTCTTCAGTATCTGCATTGTCTTTAGGTTCATGATCTTCTATTTTAGCATTTTCCTGATTCTTAGTTTGTGCTACATGTTGCACGGTGACATTACTTTGTTTCTCGGTAACATTATTTTGTTGCCTGGTAATGTTAGGCATCTGCATCGGTATAGTATCAGGTTCTTCCCAGTAAACAAATTTAATCTAATCTTCAAGTTCTTTCACGATGTCCTCATCATTTATCTCAGCAAATTCATCAAATTTCACATTTGGAATCTCAATGATTTTTTTAGTTTCCTTGTTCAAACATTTGTAAGCTTTACTCTTAGTATAATATCCAAGAAATATTCCTTCATCACTTTTCGAATCAAATTTTCCATTCCTCTCATCTTTGAGAATATAACACCTACTACCAAATATTCTAAAATAAATTACATTCAGTGTATACCCATACCATAGCTCATAAGGTGTTTTATTTGAATCTTTCTTCAGTTGTACTCGGTTTAGTGTGTATACTATTGTGCTAACTACTTCTCTCCAGTATGTTTGTGAAACTCCTTTCTCAATTATCAATTGTCCTAGCATAATCGACAATTGATCTATTCCTTCTTTCAACAATCTCGTTCTGTTGTGGTGTCCTAGGTGCAAAAACCTATTTTTTAATTCCATGCTCATTAAATAGTTAGTGAACTCATCAAAAATAAATTCACCTCGTCTATCAGATCTAAAAGACTTCAGATCTCTATCATTTTATTTTTCCACTTTAGCTTTATACCACTTAAACATATTAAATGCTTCTAATTTTTCTTTTAGGAACATGACAGTCATCATCCTAGAGTAGTCATCAAACAATAAAATAAAATATTTGTCTCCATAGTAGCTTTGTGTTCTCAGTGGTCCACATAGGTCTGTATGTACTAACTCCAAAATGACATTAGATGAAAAATTCTTTCTCTTGAAACTAGATTTTGACATCTTTCCCATTTCACAATTTTTGCACATTACACGGTCTGGTTCAGATAGGCTCGGTAAGCCTCTAACTTTTCTTTTTCTACTAATCTTAACCATGTTGTCAAATTTTACATGATAAATTATTTTATGTCATAGTCATAGATCTTCATTCTTTGCAAATAAACAAGTAGTTTCATCTGTGTCAAGATAGAATAGGTTACCTTGAGATTGTTCATTAGTACCAAACAATTTTCCTTTTCCATCATAGATTCTTTCTTTTCTGTTCTCAAATGCAACTTGATGATGTATGTTGTTAAACTATGAAAAACTCAATAGATTGTAGTTAAGTCCTTTTACCCAATAAGAATTTTCACATTTGATTTGATTATTTAGCATAATAGTACCTTTTCGTTTCATTTGACAGGGTGTATCATTTCCCATTCTTACTGATCCTCCATCATAATGTTCTAAAATTTTCCTTTATCACCAGTCATGTGATGTGTATAGCCACTATCAATAACCCAAATATCATGTTTACTAAATTTAGAGATAAGTGTTGTTTCTACATACCTTTCATCCTCATCTAAATCATCTTTCAATGCTACAAATACTATCTCAATATCTTCATCAATGTCAAAGTTACTGTTATTAACTTTATCTTCAACAATGTAACAAGCTTTCTTACCTTTATCTTTGTAATTTTGGTTATCTCTTCTGTCATACTATTGATTGCTTCTGAAGTCTTGGTCATCCTTTCTGTCATTTCTATCATCATTCTTTTTGTTAGGGCATCTTGCAGAAAAATGGCCAATCTCTTTACAGTTAAAACATATCAAAGGTATTTTACCTTTATATCTTCCTTTACCTCTGTGTAATCTTATAACCATTAAAGCTTCAAGTTCATTAAGTTCCTTATCATCACTATCACTATCACTGTTACTTTTGATTATGTGTTTGCTACAAGATTTACCAATTTTCAAAGTAGACATAAATGTGGATTCCATAGATGGTACAATACTGTTGTCAAAGTTATTTAGCTCAAAAGAAATAAATCTTCCAACAAGACTATCAACAATAATGTTATTTCCAGGTGTTTCTCTCATTTCATGTATTGCAGAGACTCTTATAGAATAAATAGGAAATAGAGTTCTAAGAATCTTACTCACAATTGTGTCTTCATAAATGGTTCCACCAGATCCTTGAATAGCATTCACGACTTCTTTTTGTCGAGTACTGTATTGTGTGATGTTTTCTCCTTCCTTCATTCGAATGTCATGAAACTTTCCATGAGGCTCTCAGCTTTGGCTCTCAGTACACTCACATCTCCTCCATAAACTATTGTAAGATGATTCCACATCTGCTTGGCAGTTGTACAATTCTTGATGTCCTCAAATTTAGAATCAGTAAGTGAAGAGGCAATCTCCACCATGATAAGGTTATGTTCATGTTTTTCTTTCAAATGGTTTACTGTCAAAGGTCTAGTAGGTAATATGAATTCATTGTCCAGAAAGTTTTCAATGTTGCTTGCAATTCCTAATAGGTATAATCTCATTCTAATTTTCCATGTGTGGAAGTTGTTTTTTTTCATCTTAGGTGCATCTATCTTATACATCTTTTTATCTTTAGCTTAAGTCCTTGAAAACTTTCTTCTAAGCACTGTATGCTCCCTGATAAGCACTAGATGATCTAATACCAATTGTTAAAATAACTGAGAGGGGGGTGAATCAGTTAGACTCAATGCCCTCACAAAATTATCCTATAGTCCCAAATTCCTCGAGATGTATAACAAAAAAAATTCAATCATATAAAACATAGCTCGGTGAAAAAGTATTTTGTAAACTTAAACTTTCATCAATAGTGTTTACCGAATGTTAATAAATTAATATTGTGATTACCGATCTAGGTCAATAAAATAAAGTGTAAAGTAAAATAAAAATCCACAACATTTATACACATTGACACATATTTTTAATGTGGAAACCCTGTTAAGGGAAAAACCACCTAGGACCGGTAACCCAAAATATTTTCACTCTTCTGAAGTGAGCTTGGTGAGGAGCCAACCCTGTTAAAGGTTACAATGCACACTGTTAAATGTGAACTTGTTAGAGGATTTAAAACTACTAGTTTTCTCTTGACCAGGCATTCACTATGGGGTCAACAAGAAAATAATCAACATTCTCTGAATGTTATAATAAGGATTTACTATCCCACTCGGTTAAGAGATTTATCTGTAACAATGGTTAAACTGATACAGTAATGATCTGATTCAAATACAACTCTGAGTTGTAGATATTTAGATCTATTCTACGTAAATAATACCTATGATAAAAAATTTCACTTAAATTCATATCATACTTGTTCTACTCGGTAATCCTCTTTCCTCTATTTGATCGGCGATGATAGCAGAAATGCTCGGTTCTGTCTTTAACCAGTTTGATAAGTCATGCATCAAATTCACATGTATGCTTGAACATCCATGTACATGATTTACCAATGAATCTCTTGTCTCTTATATAGACATCATGTATCATTTAATTTTCATCCTTCAGATCTTTCCGCTTAATCTCCATCATTCATTTTCCTGCTTGATCCTTCCTTGGCAGTTGTGTTAAAAATATATTTCACTCTTTTTCGTCCGATCTTCCTTGAATTTTCATAACCGTTTGATCAAATAACAGACTTTATCTTTTACCTTGAAATTATCAATTACCAAATCAGCATCCAAGTCAGCCTCAATTAGAATTAATTTCTCGGTCTTAGTATTGACCGGGTTGTGTTGACAATCCCTTACTTGGTTATGACTAATGCTTGGTATACACTGCATTTTACTCAGTTATTACTATCACTCGGTGTATACAAAACTCTTCATTTTACCAACCAAATAAACATTGTTTGGTCCACATCTTCAATACATAACAAATGTTTTCCACCATAATAACACTCAAATAAGTTGACATCAATGACAATACATTAACTGATAATGTTTATCATCACTTATGCAACTCAGTTGACTATCAACAAATGACATCAAACATATAATCAGTTTTAGTTCATCACTTTTATCTCCAATGATCTGATCCCTGTCTTCTCACATATTTAGCAAGTACCAGTTCAATTCTTGGTTCTTCATTATATTCTTATGTATGTTCATTGTCTCCTAGTTCATGATCTTCACTTTCAACATTTTCCTAATTCCTGGTCTGTGCTACCTGTTTCTTGGGGACATTACTCTCTTGCATGGTAACTCTAGGCATCTGCATCGGTATAGTATTAGTTTCTTCCTAGTAAACAAATTTAGTGTAATCTTTAGGTTCTTTCATGTTGTCCTCATCATTTTTCTCAGCAAATTCATCAAATTTAACATTTGCACTCTCAATGATTTTGTTAGATGTCTTGTTCAAACATTTGTAAGCTTTACTCTTAGTATAATAACCAAGAAGTATTCCTTCATCACTTTTTGAATCAAATTTTCCATTTCTCTCATCTTTCAAAATATAACACCGACTACCAAATATTATAAAATAACTTACATTTGGTGTATACCCATACCATAGCTCATAAGGTGTTTTGTTTAAATATTTCTTTAGTTGTACTTAGTTCAGTGTGTAAACAACTGTGCTAACAACTTCTCTCTAGTATGCTTTTGCAACTCCTTTCTCAATCATCAATGTTCTGTCACAATCAACAATTGATTTTTTCCTTCTTTCAAAAATTTTGTTCTAATGTGGTGTCCTCAGAGCAGAAACCCATCTCTTAATTCCATACTCATTACAAAAGTTAGTGAACTCATCAGAAATAAATTCACCTCCTCTATCAGATCGCAAACACTTTAGATCTCTACCAATTTATTTTTCCACTTTATATTTGTACCACTTAAACATCTTAAATGCTTCAGATTTTTCTTTTAGGAGCATGACAGTCATCATCCTAGAGTAGTCATCAACAAATAAAATAAAATATTTGTCCCCATAATAGCTTTGTGTTCTCATTGGTCCACATAGGTCTATATGAACTAACTCCAAAATATTATTAGATGAAAAATTCTTTCTCTTGAAACTAGATTTTGACATCTTACCCATTTGACAATTTTTGCACATTACATGATCTGGTTTATATAAGCTTGGTAAGCCTCTAACTTTTCTTTTTCTACTAATCTTAACCATGTTGTCAAAATTTACATGAAAATGTATTTTATGCCATAACCATATATCTTCATTCTTTTCCAATAAGCAAGTAGTTTTAACTGTTTCAAGATAGAATAGGTTAGCTTTAGATTGTTCACCAGTGCCGATCAATTTTCCTTTTCCATATAGATCCTTGCTTTTCTATTCTCAAATGCGAGTCGATGACCTATGTTATTCAACTATGAAAAACTCAATAGATTGTAATCAATTCCTTTTACCCAATAAGCATTTTCACATTTGTTTTGATTGTTCAGCATAATAGTACCTTTTCATTTTACTTGACAGGGTGTGTCATTTCCCATTCTTACTGATCCTCCATCATAATGTTCAAGAAATTCAAATTTTCCTTTATCACCAATCATGTGATGTGTACAACCACTATCAATAACCCAAATGTCATGTTTACTAACTTTAGAAATAAGTGTTGTTTCTACATACCTTTCCTCTTCATCTGAATCATCTTTCAAGGCTACAAACACTGTCTCAATATCTTCATCACTATCAAAACTACTGTCATTAACTTTATCTTCAGAAATGTAACAAGATTTCTTACCTTTATCTATATAATCTTGGTTATCTCTTCTGTCATACCGTCAGTTTCTTCTGTTGTCTCAGTCATCCTTTCTGTCATTAGATCTATCTTTTCTATCACCATTCTTTTTGTTAGGGAATCTTGTAGAAAAATAGCCAATATCTTCACAGTTAGAACATACCAAAGGTAGTTTACCTTTATATCTTCCTTTACCTTTGTGTAATATTCTAACCATTAAAGCCTCAAGTTCATCAAGTTCCTTTTCATCATTATCACTGTCACTATTATTTCTGATTATGTTTGCTACTAGATTTACCAATTTTCAAAGTAGACATAAATGCAGACTCCATAGATGGTACAATACTGTTGTCAAAGTTATTTAGCTCAAAATAAATCAATCTTCCAACAAGACTATCAACAGTAATGTTATTTCTAGGTGCAACTCTCATTTCATGTATGTAGAGACTCTTATAGAATAAATAGGCAATAGAGTTCTAAGAATATTACTCACAATAGTGTTTTCATTAATGGTTCCACCAGATCCTCGAATAGCATTCACAACTCCTTTATGTCGGGTAATGTACTGTGTTATTTTCTCTCCTTCCTTCATTCTCATATCATCAAACTTTCCATGAAGAATTTCATCTTTGTCTCTCAGTAAATTTGCATATCCTCCATAAACTAGTGTAAGATGATCCCACATCTACTTGGCAGTTGTACATGTCTTGATGTCCTCAAATTATGCATTTGTAAGTGAAGAAGCAATATCCACCATTATAAGGTTATGTTCATGTTTCTCTTTCATCTGATTAACAGTCAAAGGTCCTAAAGGTAGGATGAATTTATTGTCTAGATAATATGCAATTTTGTCTCCAATTCATGATAGGTATAGTCTCATTCTTCTTTTCCATGTCGAGAAGTTATCCTTGTTCATCTTAGGTGCATTTCTCTTATACATCTTGTGATCTTTAGCTTAAGTCCTTCAAAACTTTCTTCTAAGCACTGTATGATATCTGATAAGCACTGTATGCTCTGATACCAATTGTTAGAATAACTGAGAGGTGGGGGGGTGGGTGAATAAGTTAGAATCTATTTTCTCACAAATTATCCTACAGTCCCAAATTTCTCTAGATGTATACCAAAACAAATTAAACATATAATTCAACTAAGTGAAAATGTATTTTCCAATCTTAAACTTTCATCAATAGTGTTTACCGAATGTCAGTAAATTAATACTGTGATTACCGATCTAGGTCAATAAAATAAAGTGTAAAGTAAAATAACAATCCACAACATTCATGCACATTGACACATAGATTTTTAACATGGAAACCCTGCTAAGGAAAAAACCACCTGGGACCGGTAACCCAAAATATTTTCACTCTTCTGAAGTGATCTCGGTGAAGAGCCAACCCTCTGATCAATTTGTACTTCTTCATTTCATCTTATAATTCATACTTGTTCTTCTATTTCCTCTGTCACTTGGTTATGTCTACAGAAAATGCTCGGATCTATCTTTAACCAGTTTGATCAGTCATGCATAAACTTGCATGTATGCGCATTAGGTGTGATTCAAAATGAATCTCTTGTCTCTTATATAGACATCATAGCTCATTTAATTTCCATCCTTCAGATCTTTCTTCTTAATCTCCATCATTGATTTTCCCTCTTGATCGATCCTCAACAGTTGTGTTAAAAACATGTTTCAGTCTTTGTCGTCTGATCATCCTTGAATTTTAATAATCGTTTGATCAAATAACAAACTTTATATTTTACCTCAAAATCATCAATTACCAGCTTACCATCCAATTTGACCTCGATTTGAATTAACTTCTTGGTCTTAGTATTAACCATGTTGTGTCGGCCATCCCTTGCTTGGTTATCACTATGCTTGGTATACACTATGTTTACTCGGTGTATATTATCTCTCGGTGTATACAAAACTCTTCATTTTCTGATCACATAAATATTCTTTGTTCTAGATCTTCAATTCACAAAAAATATTTTCATCTTAATAACACTCAAATAAGTTGACATCAATTACAATACATTAACTGATAATTTTTATCATCACTTCTGCAACTTGGTTGAATATCAACAAATGAATTACAACATACAATCAATTATAGTTCATCAGGCATAACATCCATTTCTGTCATCACATTTGAATTAGTTTTGAAAATCTTAGTATTATGTTTGTACTCTAATTTTGTAGGTAAAACAACACATTTCATCTTTATTTTAGAGTGGAGCAAGTTTGAAAATTCCTTCTATCTTCTATCTATTATTCTCTCAGCGCCTTTGAGTTCTATTTCAGCTCATTTTATCTCTATGCTATCACTTTTCTAACACATTTGAAATAAAAAATTTAGTGCATTAAATGATTTTTTATCTTGCATGTCATTTCTTTAGGATGCATGTTTAATAATTTTTAGCTTTTATGTCATTTATGTAGATTGCATGTTTTTCTTTTTAGCTTGCATGTCATTTCTGTAGATTGTATGTTTTTCTTTTTAGCTTGCATGTCATTTCTGTAGGTTGCATGTTTTGATGTTTAGCTTTCATTTCATTTATGTAGGATATATATTTTGTTTTTAAGCCTACATGTCATTTATGTAGGTTGCATGTTTTTCTTTTTAGCTTGTATGTCATTTATGTAGGTTGCATGTTTTACTTTTTAGCTTGCATGCCATTTCTATAGGTTGGATGTTTTTATTTTTATCTTGCAAGTCATTTCTATAGATTGCATGTTTTTATTTTTGATGAATAGTGCATTTCCTACTAAATAAATATAAAAGTTACAGATTCAGAAAAAGGGCCGGGGGATATAAAAATCACCTCGCGAGAGTTCACTTGGCATCAAGTTGGAAATATAAACTAGAAACTATTCATCAAAAAAACTTATAAATCCTTCAGGCTACAAGAGAAGTGCCAACCAAAGGAGGAGGATCTCTGTAATCAGACCCCCAGGCATCCTTGGAATTGATAGGTGGGTCTGGAACCGACTAACAATCAGTAGAATCTTCATTATCTTTTTCTTTCTCCTCCACACGACGCAAAGAAATAGCCAGATCCAGTATTGGCAAGGACCACTTGGAGGAGTTGGTCACTTGCCAAGTAGAACCACCATGAATAGAAAAAGCATCAAGAGGGGTAGACATAACCAATTTTGGAGACCAGCCAGAGGCATGGCGGGGCAGAGAAGCTGAGCAATGCCGCCAACTATCATCAACGTCCCTAGGAGATTGGTGGTGGGGAGCCTATGATCGTAGAGTGCAAGAGCGGGGAACCGAAGAGTTGAAACCATGATGATGACCCCTGGGCAGAGTGCAATCCACAAAAACTAAGTCAGGAGGCACCCAATAAAATGTACAAGGAGCATTTCCCCAAAGATTGAGAAACTCCTGAAGGTGGGCCACCTCTAGAGCCACTTTATTGGCTTGCACTTGAATCTACATCATTACATTATTACATATTGAAGCTTTATTATACAAAGAAACATTTATATCAAGAAAGTTGTGAGTGAAAAGAACAAAATTCCTATCTTTCCATAAAGTGAACAAAATTTCCATCCTAAAAGTATGCCAAATATGGGTAAACTTGGAAGGAAGTCTTGCAGAGTCTCCTAGGACAATCATATGCCAAGAGAAGGGCTCGAGTTGGAATGGTTTAAAAAAATCATGAATCCATTGCTAATATTGTTGATCTCTCCTATAGAACCAAAAAAGGTGCAAAAAAGACTCTAGGTTCCCACAAAAGGGACACCAAGGATTAGGAAAACCCTGATGTTTGAGCCGAGGGCCTAGAGGAAGACCTTGGAAAATAAAATACCAAGAGAAGAGATCCATCTCGAGATCAGTAATAGTAGACCATATGATCTGGAAATGAGACCTCTAGTGGTGAGGAGAAGAGTGCAAATGCAACCTATGGTTAAGAGTGTCCACCATAGGAAGATGAGGATACAACCATCTATAGCCCATATTCGGCTTGTAGTTGCTGAAGGGTGTGGCAGGGTACCATTTCTAGTCTTTCCACCAGGGTCAAACAGACTGAACACCCAACTTATGTAACAAATGATCTAGAATGGAAGAGGCCAAGAGATCAAAATTTTAACAATCTGGATGAGCCAGATGGAACTAGAACTACATGTCTTCCCAAGAATGGAGGCTCATAGTGACCCTAGAAAAGAGGTCCTTAGATGATCTAATGCCACGTTTGAAAAAAACTCAGAGCACTAGCACCTTGAGTCTTAGCCAGAGGAATACCTTGAATGGAAAACAAAAAATACCACCAAAGTTTTTGTTGACTCAAAGAAATCCCATTACTAAAACCATCCCCATCCCAACAAAGCCAAGATTTGATTGCTTCCCAGGACTTCCATATGCTCTTAACAATAGAAGTGCCCTAAATAAGCATAGGCTCCTACATAATAAGAAGAGTTTGAAGACCAATTCCCTTCCAAGATGGCTTGTGAACATTATGTCCTAAAGAAATACAATTCCTAACAAGGATTTTCCAAGCTTCATTTCCTGTGAGAGCATGAATAATCCATTTTTCACAAAGAGCGAGCCCTTGCTTCTCAGTGGAAAGAAGACAAGCCACCAGAATTTCTATGAAGACAACAATAATCCCAAGAAACTCTGTGGTATCCATGATGGTCGGCTCCCGAAGCCTAGAGTAAATCTCTAAGAAGGCACTCCAGCTTAAGGTAAGAGGCTTTAGAAGGAGCCCAACATGAAGAATAATAGACATGAGTGGCATCCAAAACCTTAGAACAAATCTAGAATTTCCCTGAAAGAGAGAGGGGCTTAAGAATCCAATACTGAAGCTTTTTTTCAATTTTAGGAAGCATAACATTCCATAAATCCATAAAAGAGCCTTGAAAAGCAAAGGGAATGCCCAGGAAGTGGAAAACTTCCCCATGTTGAACCCACTTCCAATCAAAATTAGCCAACCAAGGAAGGGATGGGAGAAAAGATTTTCTGTAGCAGAGGGTCTTATGTCATTGAATAGAAGACCCAGAGGCATGAAAAAATGTATCCAAGAATTGCAAGGCATTAGAGACATTTTCCTCATCGTCAAGGAGAGTGAGAAAGGAATCATTAGCAAAGTGACCATTGACAAGTTGGGAAGAGGAATCCGGAAGAGAGATGCCTCACACTAAACCAGAGGAAATAGAATTGGCAAGTAGGTAACCAAAGCCTTCAGCAGCAACCACATACAGTGTAGGAGCCAATGGGCAACCCTGGAAAATGGACCTAAAAAGACCAAAGGTGTCAGACTGGGTACCATTGATAGATATGCACACAGAGGCATCACCAAAAATCATTTCCATAGACTGCAAAAAATTGGGACCAAAACCAATAGCTTGCAACATAGAAAGAATGAAAGGTCATTCAATGCAATCATAAGCCTTGGCAAAGTCAATTTTGAGGAACAAAGTGTGTTGCTTGGACTGTCGGGCCCATTCCATTCCCTCCCAGACAACAATAATATTGTCAAGGATATATCTAGATTTAATGAAACCAATTTTCTATGGCCTTATAATTAGAGGAAGGAGATGTCTGATTTTAAGAGCTAAAGCCTTAGGAGTGATCTTGTATGAAACATTCAGCAAAGTGATGGGCCTCCAGTTACATATGTCTTCGGGATCACCAACTTTAGGTATGAATTTAATATTTCCTTTATTAATAATAACACCCAGACTTTTATTTGTTGGAATAGTCCCAAAGGATAACTAAGAGGGGGGGTGAATCAGTTATCAGATATTTTAATTATTTTCTTCACTTAATTATAAATTAACATAAATAAAATGCACATTCAGATAACACAATAGAGAAATCCAAAATTTTGGTTACGGGGAAACCAATTAGGTAAAAACCTCAGTGGGAATTAGCACCCACACATATTTGTACTAGTTTATAATGATCCATGTTAGATGATCTTACAACCCTATTAAGAGTTGATCTTTACAATGCAAGAAGTACAGAGACCTGGTTAAAGGTCAGACCCTGTTAGGAGTCTTTTACAAGTAACCCTGTTAGGGGTGAGAACTCACTGTCCAAAATCTCACTGCTAAAATTATGAAGGCTAAAACCTTTAGTAGAACAAATATACACTATATCTGATAGATGAACTATTTGAGTAGACCTGCTTTCTTGATCAGTTCCAATGAATTATAATCTTCTTTTTTTTCTTCACATAGATCTTCAACTTATTCTATCTGACTTTTTGCTCTCTTCTGTCTTTTGTTTTTCACTTCATTTTTCACACTTAGCAAACACATTTGAACTCTTATATGTATCTTCACCAAGGATAAGGTCATGACGGTATTTGGAAACACTTCATCAACTTCTTTGTCGGCTTAACTAATCATGCATCAGAATTAGGACCGCGCAACTCAAACTGAATGGATGTGATGCTTCACCAAGTTGGCTTCACCAAATTAACTCAAAAATTATGATTCTATTAAAACACATTTGGCACCTTTGGATACTCATCATTGACGCATAACTAAACATGAATACAAACACACATATCCTGAAGATAGGCGCAACTCAAGAAGCATTGTAATTATGTTGGTTCTTATCAGATAATCTTCAGAAGTTGTAACTGCCATAACTAATTAACATAGCTTAACTAAAGCTTCATATCTAACTCTCCATGAATGCACATAGCACCTAGAACATGTATACATCATGGAAATAAAAATTCATAGCTCCAAAACATCTATACTGATAATTTCATATAGAACACCACTGTGTATTATATGTTGTCATCAATGACAAACATACAGTCAATTATTTGCACAGAAGAAAATCTCCAACAATCTCCCCCTTTGACATTGATGGAAACATATGATATCATCAACTCAAAGTGTCTTCCTTATTTTTACAATCTTCTCAATATCTTCATCAAAAGTTCCTCTTCACTATTGTTGTTCTTCTAACTGTATACTCCCCCAGAGTATATGCTCCCCCTTACTAATACTCCCCCTTTGACATCAATGGAAAAGGGTTTTAAACACCATTAGGCATAGGTACTACTCCAGAATTAGAGTAGTCAACCATTCATTAGTCACAAAGGATTGATGTTCTTGCTGCAAATTCTAGTCAGACTCAGGAAAGGGAATTACTCCCAGCTTCTCCCTAAGATACTCAAAAATATCTTTTGATAATGGCTTTGTAAAAATATCTACTAATTGTTCTTTAGTGCTCACATAATCCAACTTTACTTCTTTGTCTGCAACTTTTTTTCTTAGAAAGTGGTATTTGATCTCAATGTGTTTTTTCTTTGCGTGCATCACAAGGTTCTTTGAAATATTGATAGTACTAGTGTTGTCACAGTGAATAACAATAGGATAATCAATCTGAATACCAAATTCTTTAATCATCTATTTGATCCAAACCATTGTTGAACAATTCAATGCTTCTACAACATACTCAGCTTCTGCTATTGACTGAGAGATACAATTCTACTTTTTACTTGTCCAAGTGACCAATCTGTCTCCAAGAAATATTGCTCCTCCTGATGTACTCTTTCTATCATCAACACAACCTGCCCAATCAGCATCAGTATAAACATGAAGTTGTATATTCTCTGAGTTATTATACCATAAACCATAGTCTATAGTTCCTTTTAAATATTTGAATATTCTTTTTATTTCCATTAGGTGATTTTTTTTAGCTTCAGCTGCAAATCTTCCAACAATGCCAACTGAATTAGAACTATGAGGTCTAGATTTAGTAAGATATATGAGTTTTCCAGTCATAGACTTGTTTAGAGTCTTGTCAAATACTGTGGAATCATCATCTTTAGAAAGCTTTCTTCCTGTTATCATGGGGGTGCTTACTGGTTTGCAATCTTCCTCTTTGAAAGTCTTTAATATCTCCTTCAAATACTTAGACTAGTTTATGAATATGCCTTTGTCTATTTTTTTTACATTCAATCCAAGAAAATATTTGATAGGTCCGATCATGCTCATTTCAAACTCAATTTTCATTTCTTTAGCGAATTATGCACTAAGTTTGTCATTACCTCCAAAGATAATGTCATCAACAAAAATAGCAACGAGTAGTAATTCTTCATTTGTCTTTCTTATGAATAAATTACAATCTGCTGCTCCTTTTCTAAATCCTATCTTTGTTAAGTAACCATCAAGTCTCTCATACCAAGCTCTTGGGGCTTGTTTAAGTCCATAAAGTGCTTTCTTTAGTCTGCATACCATGTCTGGTTTGTCTGAAAGTTTGAATCCTTCAGGCTAATCTATGTAGACTTCTTCCTTCAAGTCACCATTCAGGAAAGCTAACTTGACATCCATTTGATATACTTTGAAGTTCTTGAATGTTGTATAGGTCAAAAACAACTTGATAGCTTCTAGTCTTCTCATAGGAGAAAATGTATCAGTGTAGTATATTCCTTCTCTCTGCGCATATCCTTTACATACTAATCTTGGTTTGTTCCTTACCACTGTTCCTTCTTCATTCATTTTGTTCCTGAATATCCACTTTGTTCCAATCACGTTCTTGTCATGGGGTCTAGGGATAAGTTCCCATGTTTCATTCTTGATTATTTGATCTAATTATTCTTGCATAGAACTTTACCAATCTAAATCTTTGCACACATCTTCAACACTTAAGGGTTCAATCTGAGAAAGTAAGCATACCTCTTCATCAATGATTGAACATTTTGCTCTGGATATTTTCAAGACTTTAGCGCTCTGATCTCCAATGATGTCTTCCTTAGAGTGGTATTTGGATGTGTATTTTGAGTTATTAGAAGTGACACTCTCATCTATAATCTATGATTCTTCTTCACTTGGTTCAGGACTGTTACATGAGACATCAATAAAGTCAAACATTTCTTCAATAACTATGTCCTTATTGATGGGTCTAGGCTCATCTTCAATCATGGGAGCAAATTCATAGTATCTTTCTTGAATCATAAACTTCTCATCAATCTTCACATGAGTAATTTCAATGATCTTCAATCTTAAATTAAAACATCTATAGGCTTTTATTTTAGTAGAGTAACCAAGAAAAATACCTTCATTGCTTCTAGCATCAAATTTTCCAATACTATCATCTCTCTTGATGTAGAACTTTCTTCCAAAGATTCTGAAGTATTTTACAGTAGGTACATTACCAAACCAAAGTTTATAAGGTGTCTTGTCTATGTCAGGCCTCAATTATATTCTATTGATAGTATAGACTGCTGTATTGACCGCATCTCTCCAATAGGTATGGGCAACCTTTCCTTCAATCATGATAGTGTGCATTGTTTCAAGTATTATTTTGTTCCTTCTTTCTACAATCCCATTCTGCTGAGGGGTTCTAGGTGCACTTAACTAGCTTTTGATTCCATGTTCTTCACAGTAACCATAAAAATGGTCAGAGGTGAATTCTCCTCCTCTATCAGATCTAAGACATTTTATCTTCAATCCAGATTCATTCTCAACCTTATCTTTGAATATTTTGAACTTCTCAAAAGCTTCATATTTGTCTTTTAAGAACGCAACCCATATCATCCTTGAGAAATCATCAAAGAACAAAATAAAATACCTTTCTCCATAGTATGATCTTGTTTGAGTAGGTCCACATAGGTCTGTATGTATTAGATCTAATTTGTTTTCAGCAGAGTCTTCTTTGCTCCTGAATGAATTCCTCACATGCTTCCCCATCACACATTACCTGCACACAGTGTCAACTGGTCTTGCAATACTTGGAAGGTCTCTTACTTCCTTTACACTACTTATCTTGACTATGTTTCCAAAATTGATATGACAAAGTCTCTTGTGCCATAGCCAACTGTCATCCACTTTTGCAACAAAACAACTTACTTTTTAATTGAGCTAAAAGACATTACCTTTGGTCATTGAGCCTGATGCAATCATGTCTCCTTATTTGTTTTTAATGATGCACTGGTTGTTTTTAAATTCCAACTGATATCCTTTATCAAGAAACTGCCCAACGCTTAGTAAGTTATGATGTAAGCCATCAACATAAAGAACATCATTTGTCTCATTCTTTCCATCTAAGGTGATAGAACCTCTGCCTCTGATAGGTTTGGGAGTGTTATCTCCAAATATAACCATGCCACCTTTGTACTTTTCCAAATGTACAAATCTATCTTTGTCTCTTGTCATGTGGTGTAAACATCCATTGTCAATGATCTAATCAGTTCTGGTGTCATCTTTTGAAACTAGTGCTAACTCTTGTACTTTTTCTTCATCTTCTTTGTCCATTTCTTCAAGAATCTTCTCAATGTCTTTAATAGAAATGAATCCAATTTCATTTCTCTTGAATCATCACCAGTTACACCATCTTCAGCATGATAACATTCCTTAATGTACTTGGGCTTGTAATCTGATCTGAACTTCTTGACTCTTGTAGGACACTTCGATGCAAAGTGACCAACTTTGTTGCATGAAAAACATTTGAATGGTAGCTATCCTTCATATTTACCTTTACCTTTCCTTTCTTTCTTGGAAATCATAGAAATTATTTCTTCTAGTTCTGTATCCACTTCTTCATTATTACTAGAGTTGCTTATAGATTTCTTGTTGTTGACTGAGGCTTTGAAAGCTATCTCACTTTTAGGTTCTATCTTTAACCTTGATATCTCAAATATAGATATTTTTCTGATCAAAGTCTCCCTCTTGAAGTCTTTTGAAAATTTCATAGCCTCATCTAATATATTGATCTTTCTCTGATAGTCTGTTGTCAATGTGGTCATTATTTTTTCCATTATATCATGCTCTGAAATTTCTCCACCATTGTTCCTTATACCTGAAACTACTTCATTAATTCTCAGATTATAGGCTCTGATGTTTTCTTCAGGTAGCATCTCTAAGTTGTTGTATCTTTTCTTCCATTTCTTTCTACATGCATTCTTCTCTTGGATGTCTCCTTCAAACATATCTTCTAAGTATTTCCAAATAGAGTATTCTTTGTCTGCCTTCTTGATCTCACAAAATTCACTGTCGGATAGGGCACTGATTAGGGCTTCTTTGGCTATTGCATTTTGAGTGAACACTTCCTTTTTTTTAATTGTAGAGTCTTATTTTGCAAGGTATTTCAAGGTGGGAACCTCAATTACATGAGTGGCAATCTCATAGATCTCAAATCCAACACACTGAAGATGTTTTATCATTTTGTTCTTCCAGTCAAGATAGTTTTCTCCATCAAAATTAGGACTCTCTTTCCTGAAGTATGCCATCTGATCTACCTTAAGCTATTAGGATTTCTCTCCAAGGCACTTGGCTCTAATATCAATTGTTTGAATAGTCCCAAAGGATAACTGAGAGGGGGGGGTTGAATAAGTTATCAACTATTTTGATTCTTTTCTTCACTAAATTATAAATTAACATAAAGAAAATGCACATTCAAATAACACAATAGAGAACTCCATAATTTTGGTTACAAGGAAACCAATTAGGTAAAAACAAAGGGATCCAAAGAGAGAGCATCAGAAGCACTCTAAAGAGCTTTGGTGTTAGCTTCATAAGAATGTTTCCTGTACAAGGCCAACTGGCAGCTGTAGATGCAAAGAAATATGGCAGTACGGGTGATGGCATCATTATACCATGGGATCCAACCAGTGTGGTTGTGGGGCTGAGGCTCTAAATTCTAGACTTGAAGAATATGAGAAAAGGTGGAAGCATAATTCAACATGGACGTGTTGAGAAAAAATTAAGTTCTAACAGCCCGCTGAGCAGAAGAATGCCACATAATGGCAAAAAAGATGGGGTAATGATCAGAAAAAGTCACATCTGGAAAAGGAATGATAGGTAACTCTTGATCTTCAGAAAAAGAGAAAAAATATTGTGCAGTTATCATAGTATGATCAAGTCTCTTAAATATGTGGTCAAAACCAACTCTAAAATTAGACCAAGTGTGCCAGACCCACTTTACCGACGACGGTTAGTATTGGGATAAAAAAGGCCCAATTTATTGTGCATATAGTACCATGCTTCTTGATCTCAAGCTGTCCATCAAAAAATAAAAATCCCTTCCTTGTTAGAGGCTAGCTCAACCATATTAAAGTCCCCACACATCACCCAAGTTGTTGGAGGCAAATTATCTACCAAACAACACCAAAGTTGAGATCTTTCCACAATATCATTGGGAGCATAAACATTAACTATACCAAAGGAATGATTATTAAAGGACAAAAAAATCCAAGTGACTCACTACATTAAATCAGAACCATGCACAATAATAGCAGATTGAAGATGAAGTGACATAATAGTAATGACACTGCCTTTACCAGCTTCATGCTGAGAAGAAAATATAATGTCGTCTGACAAAATGACACGACGGGCAGAAGTAAGCAAAAAACCAAAAATTTTAACTTCCTACAAACACAAAATGTCCACACTGCAAAGTCTGCAATGAGTATCCTAAACATAGTACTTTCTAGAAAGGTCGGTCAAACCTCACACATTCTAGGATAAAAAATTCATGAAAACTCTTGCATTTCTTCCTCATCCTCAAGAGAGGAGAAACTATTTTGCAAGAAGGCTGGTATGGAACCAAAAATGGTGGGTAAATCTCCAGATGAGATAAACTGTCGCTTTTCATCTGGGTCTTCCGCCTGACCATCAAGGATACAAAATTGACATATCATCTGTGAAGAAAGAATTAAAGACACAACTTGTGGAGTGTGCAACACCCCAAGGGTACTAGATCACGCAGGTGGAGATTTCCCCTGTGAAGAAGGGTTTGACAATTGTGGAACTACTGGTGGCCCTTCGGTGATAGGTAGTTTCTCTCCAGCCAGAGGAGCTGACAGAGGAAAAAAAGTGGAAGTGATAGGTGCCTTCTTAGGAGCTGAAGAGGTCTTTCCTTTTTGCACAACCGTAGTCCATTATTCCTTCTTTCCAGCCTCTAAATTTTTAGCAGGCATTTCCTTTGGCTATGGCTTGACCAGGGGAACAACATAAGGTAAATCCTTAATCTTATGATCCACCAACTGGCACCTATAACAAGTGTTTGATAGGTTCAAATAAATCACCTTGTGAGAAAAGGTGTGGGTATCGACCTGTATCTCAATAGAGTCTTTGAGGTCCTTGGAAAGGTCAACCTCAATAAAAACATGCTTCTGTGGATGAGCATTGAAAAATTTATCATTCTCCATGATAATAATTTTGCCAAGGGTTTTGGAAATAGACTCAATAAATGACCAACATGGAAATGGGAGACCAAGAAACTGAACCCAGACAGGAACCCTAAGTTTCTTTTCATCTGAGACAGTGAAATATTGTGACCATCTCTGAAACACAAGAAAGAAGGACCAAACCATCCAAGGGCCATGACTGAAAACCACCTCCACTTGAGAAGTGTTAGAAAAATGAAATAGGAAAAAACCTTTAGCAAGGTTGTGAATACCTTCAAGGCAGACTCCATGAGGAGTCCAAATCTCGTTGACCCACTCTTTGAGTATACTTTCAGGAGGAGTGCAACCCACAAAATACCCTATCAAGGTATCTTTTTCTAACCGATCACAAGAAATATCAAATTATTGCATGTTAAGCACAATATTAGGGTTACCTCATGGAAGACCTTCAGGACAAACTTGCATGGTCATTTGTTCAGAGGAGGTGCCATCACTTTCCAAAGCCTCAACTTGAGCACTAGCATCAATTGATGGGCCAAAGTTTGTCGAAGCCATTATAAACTAACCCTAATGAGAACTCCCATAGTAATTGCGGTATGATAGGTGGAAAACTTAGGAGAAAATCTCAAACAGAGAGTCGTACGCATTGCATGTTTTTCTTTCTAGTTTTCATGTCATTTCTGTAGGTTACATGTTTTTCTTTTTAGCTTGCATGTCATTTCTATAGATTGCATGTTTTTCTTTTTAGCTTGCATGTCATTTCTATAGATTGCATATTTTGTTTTTTTTCGCTTGCATGTCATTTCTATAGATTGCATATTTTTATTTTTAGATTTCATGTCATTTTTGTAGATTGCATGTGTTCTTTTCATTCTAAATTGATAAAAACAACAAGCTTTTATTGATTCTCTAATGCTCACAGTTTTCTTTGTTTGTTGTTGTTTTTTATTTTCACAACTTAACAATGGTTTTAAGGATGTTGAGAAACAAGATAAAAACAAAAAAATACTGATAGATTGTGTTGTAGGTTTTTGTGTTCAAAGATCAACCAAACATTTTGTGTGTTTTCTTGTTTTTATTAACTAGTAACCCACATGTAAGACATTTTAAAATGAACTTCTATTTTGATTTTTAGGGATGACAAGAATTTCAGGAAATTATGCTCTCACCCTTCTAGGGATGATAAAAAAATCCAAAAGCATTGTTTTCATTCTCCATTTGAGATTTTCTTAACTTTAGAGGGTCTATCCAAGTGGGAAAAAGTACTCACCCTTGGAGAATGACCCAAGTGAGAATGAGATAATGCCAAGCTTCTTCAATTCACTATAATCAAACACTTCGTTGAGCCCAAAGTCTTGAAAGATAAGTGACATTTGAGTGTATACTCAGCTCTCACCTAACACAAAGTAGGGCCTCTAGATCTCAATCAAGTATCATGATTATTTGTGTCAAGGTGCTCTCTGGGGTTAGAAACATCAATCACGCTTGTGCGGACAGAGAGGATACACTTAAACGAAGACCCTTGCTAAAACCATTTTTTAGAATAGTGGCAAAAATACTTTATACTTGTTGACATGGTCATTGTGAGACACACATGCCTAAGAAACCTCTCATGTACCCCTCTAGTTGAGACAAGAAATTTATTAGGATCTATGGATCTTGAGAAAATTGAAGCTTGGTAGGTCCGATAAGTGTGTGTCGTGGAGGGTAGCCAATGATGCTAAGCTTCTAACTATCCGACGTGAATGTGGTATTTTAGTGTAAGAGGACTCAAACAAGTATTGTCCATTTCTATCCACCTAGGAATAGGGTTTGATTGATATGCTTGGTTCTATAATATCTTCATGATGTGTCTTGCGTGAGTGAAACACCAAAACAAACAACAAAATGATCAAATGCTTCAAAAACTACACTTTTAGGTGTTAAAATGTACATGCTCGTATGAGATCTCTGCATCCAGTGTCAAAATTTTGGAAATCTATCCATTTTTTATCCAATTTTGTCTTTCGTCATGTTTGTTCTATCTAGATTTTCTCAAATCTGTGCTTTCACAACATTACTACTAGTTTGTCTTTGACAGCAATCTGTTGACAGTCTGACTTGTTATTGTCTCGAGGCCTAATTTCACTATGTTAGTCCAAGTGACCCATTATCTATGTCAATTTAATTTTCTTTTTCTATGCTATCATTATCCTGAGTTGCGAGAGAAGGTTTGTTAACCTTGACTCAAGATCAGAGTCATTGTTATCTCTCTCTCAGTTGGACATTATCACTTTTGTCTTTTGGTCTTGGATTTAGTCAGCACTTTAGATATCACTTTAGCACCTATCAGGAAATCAATTGATTCATCATACATTCTCTTCAATCATCTAAGAAAGCACATCAAGACAATCTTAGAATGTCTAAAAGAAAATGGGATAAACCTTATGGTCCTAATAATGGGAAAAAAGAGATTCTTATGGCAGCTATATAAAAATAGATTCAAACTTTGAAATCTGAAATCCAAGAATTAAAGGGGAAAAAGGATACACCATCCAAAAATTCCTTAAGATCGATCTTTCCTTTTCTCTATGATCATGATCCATCCATACTTCCCTTTTCATCAAACAAAGAGGCATCTAAGCACAACAAACCCATCTTTGATCAAGAACAACTTCATGACCATCCTATATTTGATCAAGAGAGTGGCTCCAAAGCCCTAAAAGCTGTTGAAAACACCATGAAGTCTCCCTCCAAAGGGGTTAGTAACCTCATGAAATAAAAACCTTTGGTTAAACACAAGAGGGACTTCACTCCTTTGGGAAAATCTTATGAATCAACATTGGAAGAACTTCTTGAGCATGATCGCATCACACTACCTCAAGTCACATCACGTGGATAGAATTTTTTGCATACCTATTGTGCATATCATCAACACAATGAGAAGAAAACTTCATCTTGCATGGAGTTGAAACATGAAACCCAAGATCTCATAGATGATGACATAATTGAAGTGGAAAATCCTAATGATTCATCTAATCTCAAGCATGATCAATATCAGGAATCCATGTCTATCAATGGTTCAAATATTACATCTACTTCTTCCACCATTCCTCCATCTCCTAAAGCTTCAAAACCAACCACACCATCTCTATCAAAGAATGAGCCTAATGATGACTATGCCTAGACTCAAGGACTAACTCTAAAAGAGATCCAAGCTAATCAACTTATAGCTGCAAGTCTTTCTTAGGCTTCAAAGATCATAGACCAAAAGCATCAATGTTCTTCAATTCTTATCATGCCTACTCAAAATGATACACCATTAGCCTTTCAAGAATCCCTCATGTAGATCAAAACTCCTACCATGTCCTTAGAAGTGGCTCCATATCAAGAGGGCAATCCACAGTGTGAAGAAACAAATATCAATAATGATCAAGATCAAGACACCATCCATCCTTATCCAATGGTTGATCAAAGTCACATATCTCAAGAGTCTCATGATGATTCTATCATCCCCTTACATTTCTTCCAAGAAGATATCCATCCATCTCCCAAGCAAGATCAAGATATCCTTTCCACCATCTCTAATGAGCCTATTGAAAATCAAGAGAAAATTACACTTTATACACCATCTAAAGATCCTTGTCAAGCTCAGAGTATCCCATCATCCCCTTGTCATAATCTTCTATATCTAACAAAGAAAACCATCATTCCTCTAAATCCCTTACAAAAAAATAAATCCCCTCAAGCTTCAGTTTCTCCTATCGAATCTACTCATGATCCTATTTATATAAAGATGAATTCAAAAGAGAAGAGCCTTGGTCATGCAACTCCAGATGTTGGTATCCCTTTAGCACCTTATCTCACCCCATTTTCACATAGGCATTAGCCTTCTCCATCCTCCAAATCCATCCTTCATCCCTATATCCCAAAGTTGAAGCCTTCAAGCCTTCCATCTATATTGGGTCCTTATATCCCTCCATTCAACATGCCTATAACTACTAGTTTGTCATCCACTTACCCTATCCCCTATCAAGATCAAAAAAGACATGCAACCTTCAATTATCCCTCTCAACCCATCCATATGAACCATCCATATCAGCTCTATTCATCCACAGTCCCCAAGTCTTTTGGAAGCAATTTGGATGTGCAACAAAAAATCACAAATACAAGAATCCACTTGCATATGAAGATAACTATGTCCAGTCTAATCGACATGTGATTACAAATAATGATGAAATATTCAAGAGACCACAAGGGTCCACTAAGAAAAGAATAAAATCAAAGAAAATATGGGTTCCTAAATCCATCATGGAAGAATTGCATTTTAAATCATCCAAAAGAAAAGAAAAAGCAAAAGTTATGTGGATTTCCAAGTCTCTCCTAAAAGACTTGAATAAAAAGGAAAATTCAGAGTTGGAATCCAAGCTTCCAAAGTCTTCCTCTTCATCTCCATCTAAGCATCTCCCATCTTGTAACTCTAGTTTGGGTCCTCATGTCCCAAAATCCATTACCTTGAATACTTCACCCTCTTCTCCATCCATCTTGGGTCCCTGTGTACCAAGATCCATGTCCACTCATACATCAAAGCCTCAAGCTATTCCATCCATTTTCCTCCATCCGTCCACTAACCTTCAAGGTGTGTGTCAGTTTAGATCTTATTACCATTTCCATCTACCTCTACACAAACCTTTCAATACCCTATCCAATATCCTACACCTACCTACTACCCATCCATCTCATATCCTTCCATTCCTCTTATCAAATCCATCACATAAATCCTTGGCTACCATCTCCCTTATCCTCCATTTTATTCCCTACCATCACCCTATTGACATCTTTGAGCATACTTTAAGTGGTCTTGGCCCATCATAGCATATCTTTCAAAGGAGCACTATATAAAGAGAAAGAGACTTAAAGTTCCTCCACAAAAAAAGAGAGAAAAAAAAAAGAGAAAACGTGCCTTGGTTAAAAATTGGTAGCAAAAGTAAAGATAAATAAATCCATCCTATGGTGAAAACCACTTCTTTTGGCATCTTGGATAAGTACCATGATGAAAACCTGACAAATAGGAATCATACATAATTCCTCATCCTTGCACTCTTCACTTAAGGGCAAGTTCCTTCCATGTCATATTATCCATCATATCTTACATCTAGCTATCCCATGAGCATCCATGTTCCTTCCGGTGATCTTGACAAGGTTGAGCCTATCCATGAACACACATATACCCTGACATTCATTATCCTTTCCATCGTCATATTCACTTTCTCTCATCTATGGTACCCTATCGTGATATTGCTTATCCCAAGTCAATACTCACTATACATAAACATCCTTTACACTAATCCCAAAAACATTCACTTATACCTATATCACCCCTTATCCCAGTCATGTTATTCCATCACTATCCTATCTAATTGACCCCTTGGTCTTGATCAAAATGAAGAATGAAAAATGCAAAACAGTTCCTAAAAATAATTCTTGACATGTCCATTATTTTGGACCACATGCTTTTCATGACATCAGGTCATTATCTTATATTCTATCTAGCATCACATCATTAGTTTCCATTTCTTATCCCAAACATTCTTCACATGCTATATTCCCTTTTACTAGCTTGGTAATCTTGAGGAGATTGTCCTTGAAGGTTGCATTCACCCTCTTCATCTATCATTGTCTTTTCACCTCATCCATAAGCTTTATAATCTATTTGTAATATTCTACATCTTTCTAGATATTGGGGGCAAACCAATGTGATCTTTCTTGAGAATGAGTAATCTCTAAAAAGATAGAAAAAGTGAAAAATGTCTTGAAGAAAAGATAAAAAGTGGAAAGAGTCTTGAAAAAATGATCATCTTGGTGAAAACCTAGCAATAGGCACTTTGATGCATCAATAAAAAATAAATTAAAAAATGAGAAAATACAAAAAAAATGAAAAATAAGAAAAATTGCCTTGGTGAAAACCTAGTAAACACGCACCTCTTATACTCAGCACTCCATCTATCAATGCTCAGTCTTGATAATCCTTTTCGCTTTAGTTTGTGTATAAGATTTCAGTCACTTTCATGACACTTTGGTGCTTCTGAGAACCCTCCTGGCTTGAAACCGATCCAGAGTCATGGTTTGGGGGAAATCAAATCATCTTTGTCCCAACAGTATGTGTCAAGTTAGTTATATTTTTTCCAAATTCATTACTAGGTGCAAGGGCCCGACATTGATCAAATCGATGAACCAATCATAGTCATTAATCTTGTCATTTCTACAGGATAGTTCACTACTGACACACTAGTGTTTCTCAAAACCCTAATCAATTGTGTTTCTTAACACTACCTATTTGGATACATCTGTGTTTCTCAACACACATTGGGTAATACAAACATAAACAACCGATTGATAACAAACAAACACATCACACTCATAAGCACAATGATTTTTCTCAACACCTCATATATATACACATCTGAAAATTTTGAAACTAGCTAAAGTATGTTGAACTTCTCTTTGTATGATGTCTATTCTCATTGATTTTTGTTAATCTTTTCTTTTTCTTCTTCTTATTGGTGTGGTTCCAATGATCCTACAATGTTAAATAAATAGAGTGTATGTGATAAGATCTCCTTCATTAAGGTGGAAAAGCCTCACATCCCTCGATCCTATTTACTTGCATGCCAAGGTGAGGTCATAACTATCTCCTTAACTATTATTGCTCTGCTTGTTTATGCAAGACCACACTCATGGTTATCTTGGCTTTGAATGCGTCGATACTGGTGTACTCTTGCAACATCAAGTAGAAACAATGTTAAGGTCATTTTTCCTTTGGTGCCCCAATGCTTACGTTAGTTTATCATATCTTATCCAATGAAAGTCATATTCATATTCTTATGGTCGCAGTGGCACCAGTAAGGATTGTATCAACTCCAATGTTCCAAAAATTCTCGATGATGAAAAATTTCAAGGCTAAATTTTAGTGACTACACCTTAGGTTGCATTCATGACAGTTTTGCATTGCATGTGCATGGTGTTGAAATCTTCAAAATATCATTATCTCTCTCCAATGTGAAGGATCTGAGGCTCCCATTGGTCGATCTTCCTATTACCAAGTGGTTATTTGTGTGTTGATTGATGTGAAAATGACACCCCTGGCTAATTCGAATGTCTTGATTCTATTTTTAGGATCAAAACTGAAATCTAAAATCATTTTACTTTTCATTTTTTATGTTTTACTTTTTCAATCAACTGTAGCTGACCGCTTGCACAATCAGTATTTTTGGACTCCAAATCAATGGAAATATCTCATACTTTCTTCCAGCCAATCCTCCTGTCATCAATTTTAGTCAAATATTGTCAATATGACCTCCCATCAAGTACAAGATCTATCTCTAACCACTTGGTACCTCTTTCTAATTAGCTCAGCTTATTCTTACATCATGTTATCAATCAAATTGCTTCTGATCATTGGGGCACCTAGCCATATTTCAATTTCTCTCCTGAGGGGGCAAGATCAAGACATCAACAATTCAGTGATCACATCATCAAAAAAGACCACATCTCTTGGGGAATCTTAGCTTCATCACATTAAATCTAGTTGAGATCATCTTAAATAAAAGGCAACCTAATCAATGGTCTTATATGATGGTGAATACACTCAAAACCAGACAATATCAGTCTTATACAAGCTATTCATTATTGAAACTTGATACATTGATCAAATTGGCTTCATCGCTTCAAATCAAGTCATTTTTCTTGCTAATCAAATCTCTTAACAATAATCAGTTTCATCACTTCAAATCAAACTGGTTATTCATTCAAACCAATGAAAAGGTTTAAGAGTTCTTGAGAGATGCCCATTTTTATCGCTTCAAATCAAATTGAGTATGTTGTTTATATATTTTGATCAATCTTCGTCCAATCAAGCTTGGAGTTGGTTTTCCTCGACAAGAATGGTTTCATCACTTCAAATCAAAATATACTTTGTCTCATTGCTAACAAGTCTTTGAATTAATGTGTTGATCACACATCAATTCAAAGAGGGACAAATGTAATGAACTAAAAATAGTCATCTGAACCCTAAACCCCTAATCTCAATTGTTTATCAAGAAAACCTAATCTTGAGTTAATTATTTAATTAATATTCTAATATATTAATTAAATAAAATTGCTAAATTGTCAATAAAATCCAAAATGGAATTAAACTAATTAATAAAAAAAGTATGCATTTAAAATCATTTAAATATTTAAAAATGCATATGATGTCATCAATTTCAGTTAACTAATTATCGAATTGGAAACAAATTTGTTTTATTCAGTTAACTTATTCTTATCTTTTTCTCATTTTGGAAACAAATCTATCAACTGAAAACTGATTTTGGAAGTTTCCAAAATAACTGATCAGTTAGTTCATTCAACTGACTCTCTCGATGAATCATCTTCTTTGCATGTGAATTGTGCTTCCTCAAATAGAATCCTATCCACTCTTTGGCTTTCAATCTTGACCATCAATTCGATAGAGATTTATATAAAAGAGAACCTATTTTCCTTCACAAAGGACCTAACTTTTATTATCATTATTCTTTAGTTTTCATATTCTAGCATTCTAGCATTCTTAATCATTTAACATTGTTAATTTTTTAGTTTATTTCAAAGCATGCAAACTCCATAATTTAGAGCACATTTGATTTTGGGTTTAAAAAGAATAATCATACTTCATTTGGTGCTTTAAAATAAATCATAATTATCTTGGATTAACAACAAATCTTGCATTTACATTTAGATTTCTTAATCATTTAGATCATCATCATAGCTTCAAAATCCTTCATTTAGAACAGGTGTAGTCACTATTTCTTGCCATGATCTAAGAGCAAGATTCATAATCCTTCCTACTAGAGGGAAATGAGTCACTTTCAGTTAATATATATTCATTGTTTGATTTCATATTTGATAACAAGATAACCATGCAATGATTCATTGAAGTGTGTGTTTGAAGCTTGCAGGTTCCGAAATGATTTCACATGCACAATATGTAGCTCGCATGCTTTCTAGGTGTTTTGGATTTTTTTTGGGTTCGTTGGGCTCTTGTTTTTGGCTATTTTCCATCTAATTTTAAAGCTCCTAGTTGAAGCTAAAATGGGTGGACATAGACAGAGGGTGGAGCCTATTAATTATGAAGTTTGGAAGGCTAATACCGCCATTTGGCATATATTGCAGAAGGGAGAAGTTACACTATATGGAAAAACTGCACAGTTAGGACCCTAATGTTACAAAGCTCTTTGTGAATAAGTGGAAGGATGGTAAGATCAATCTCTTTGGTAAGATTGTGAGGTTTGATCCAAGCCTCATTGTTGATTTCACTAGCCTTTCCATGGAAGGCATGAAGTTCTATAGGGATAAAAATATTTCGGACATGACTATTAAGAATTTCCCTAAGATTGTCAAGTAAAAGAAGTTTCAAGTGAAGCTGAATAAAATATGATATGAGCCTAAGAAAATTAAATTGGTTTGGAGGAGATTCTAAGAGAAATTATGGAATACTTCACTCTTGATGGTCACTTCACTAGGGTTTATAGCTATCATTTTCTGTTGTTGAACAACTTCAAATATGAGGTGAAGATCTTCTTTCCTTTCTATTTACTTTCATCCTCGAATGTTAGTATCCGTGATCATAAAGAAAGCCCTAGAAAAAAGGAGTACCTGATGAAGGTCTTATTCTGCTTATTTTTTAGCATTTAAAAGCTAAAACCATAGGGCCACATTCCATAGGTATTTATGATTTTTAGGAAGAGAGAGTTTAATGATAGCTCTGATAATGAGGATTGTCATAGGATATTGAGAATGAGATGATTGTCACCCCTCCTTGAAGAAACCTAAGTTTACTGGTAGGTCTCTTTCTTTGTATGAGGGTAAATGGAAGGGGAATTTCCCAGTTTTCTCCTACCCTAAGAATTGTCATGAAAAAGGAAATGAAGTCTCTTATGAGGATCCCCCAAGGTTTTAGATTTAGGATGAGCCCATTTCTCTCTCTAATTTTGATGAGTCTCTTAATCCTTCCAAGGAGAAGAATGATTATTATTTTTTCTCTTCTGATTTTAGTGATTTGGATTTTCAAACCAACAAAGAGATGACATTTGGTTTTTTAGAGACTCTTAGATGGGGTCAATGGATTTATTTTGTCTGTTTAAATGGGATATTCATGAAATAAATATTGTTAATCTAAATTAGAGGGCTCTCTTAAGTAAAGTTGATGTTATTCAGTCTATTGAGGGTGTGAAGGATAATGTTCATAAGGAAGCTATCAAAGGGATTTGGTTAGAGAATGAGAAAAAATTAGTGACGGATGAACTTTCTAAAATGTCTAAACCTTTGGATAAATTGAAGAAAGATTATGAGCTCAAAATTGGGGATTTGGAAGGTAAGATGAATAAGCTTGAGGCTACTTTGCAAGACATCATGTATCATTTCCAAAAAGTGCTCAATTCTTCAATAGATAACATGAAAATTATTGTTACCAAGCTTGAAAAGATGCACCAGGATAACGCCAATGTTGATCTAGACCAAGAGAAGGATAAGGGTCAGGATATTTTAACTGGTCCCAAAAAAGGATCTGTGCCAATAATAAGAAGGAGTTGAAGCTTCCTCAAGATATTATTGATCTTAAGAAGGCTATAGAGAACATGAAACATATGGAAATGGAGGCTGTAAAGATGTTGATGAACTTAGAATCGACCTATTTTGGTTGCTGGTTTATGTTTGCCTTTGTGCTATTATTTTTCTAGTGTTCTATTTTTTGCTACCCCTACTATTGTTTGCTTTTCTCTTCTTGTTAACTCTTTTCTCTGTTGGCTCTTTTTCATGTATTGTATTGTTGGGATTTAAGGATTTATCATTTGTAATCTTCATGTAAATGGTTTCATATCCCTTCAAAACCTTTTTTTGACTTAATAAAAAATATACATTAGTATTGTAGCCTCAAAATTATATTACTTGTTGTTTAAATATTATGATATCTTGCCAATTATTGTTCATGATGTCTTATTTCCCTTTTAGTTGAATACTTTCATGAAGCCCTATGTTCCCTTTTCCTTTAATTTCCCATCTTTTTCCTTTGAAAAAATTCTCTTTGAAAATTACGCACCAACAAAATGCACTTCAAAATGTCTTCCTTGTGAAAAATGCATATTATCCTTCAAATTTGATGTTTAGAAAATTTAAAAAAAGACATATGTATTTATATGAAACCGTTAATAGCTCAAAAAAATAATAAATTGGCTAACTGGTTTTCTATTGAAAGTTAGAAACCATTTTTGATCAAAATTTCTTGGTGTTGGAGCTTTTTCTTGCAGAATCCTATATAGCAGCAATGCTTGACTCTTATACAACCCAAACTTTGATTATGCCAAGAAACAAGTCCAATTAATGAGGATTAAATCCTCCTTCACTTTGAGCTTCACAAGCTCAGGTGGGTGTACCTAACTTTTGCCTTCAATATTCAGTAGTTTCACAAACAGGGAGGCATAGTGGATGTAACATAAAATATAAATGATAACAGTTTAAATAGTGATTTGATGGGAACCACAAAATCTAACATATCAGACCAGTTCCCTATCCGATGGGTATGGAGTCACTTAATATACAAATATCTTCAATAACAAAGATACACCAAATGTAAAACTTGTAAATGATCACTGAGTCATGCTATGCCTTACACAATCCATTCACACTTCTTAAAAGAAGAAATAATCATCAAATATGTTACAACCCTCTACTCACTAAAACTACCTTAAGGATTTTAATTCTCTCCTTGAAAGAAACCTTAAAACACTTAGACACTTTGCCATACAAAGTGATGGAATGAGATGTCCTTAACAACCAATCCAAATAAGTATACAAGTCAGAACAAAGACAAAAATTCAATCAGATCACACAAATGATAGGAAGTATAGACATATATTAATATCAAAACATCAATTATATATGGAATCAGAGCCAAGGAGACCATTGATAGTCTTAATCAAAATATGCAGAGATTTACAAGCCTTTTGTGGCATAAAATTCCCATCCCTCCAAAGTGATCCTGGAAATCCTTTTATAGAAACAAGGATTGCAACAAGCTTTGGATCCTTCAGGGTTGGGGATAAAAAATTTAAATATCATAGAGAAAATTAATTTATTTCAATGACCAAGCAGCTATATCATCAGCAAGTGGAGACCTTCCTTTAATTCTTCCTGTTTGAAGAACCTGATCAAGTCTTCATCCATATTGGGAAGTTGAAGAACAAAGCTCTACCAAAGGAACAATGAATGGAATTTTTTTTTCATTAATTACCCTAGGAAGATTTGGCCCTTCAGAACTACAGAACACCAACTAACCCTTCTTGAAAATCTCATCTCCCTAAGAACATAATCTGATCCTCATTTATACAACTTTGGAAATGACCTTTCATTATTGAAAGAAGACAAAGATAGGGTTTAGACTGATTGAAAAACTATTCAAAATCCCAAAGGAAACATTCTTCGCATTAAAGCATTTATCACTATCTTACTTTCCTTCACATAATACCCTACAACTATGCAAACATGACCCGGAATATTAGACTCATCGATTTGCTACTCTACAACAAATGACACAATCCACCACTTTGAAACCCTGAAGAAAAAAAATTCAAATATCCATTCCAATTGTAATAGGTGGCACATAATATATCATCAACTACCTAGATTGAATCTTTTCACAAATTTAAAATGAATCCGTAGATCTCCTTTTAGAAAATCGGGCACTAAGATCTAATAAGGACACATGTTGCTCCATCACAATGCCTTGATGAATATCTATTGAGCATCTCCTAATTGAGGGAAAGCGTCGATCACACAATCAAAACTAACTAAACTGCATGATAACCTCACCCTTGGCTTCGAAACTATAAGTCCCACAAACCAGACTGGACACGTGTTGATTAGTCGCAATGCCTTAATGACTAAACTTTGACCATCTTCCCTTTTAAGGAATAACATGAACCGTCTTATCAAATTTGATTTGCTTGTCAATTAATCTCCCTTTCAATGCTGACCAAGATATGAGATGTGACGTGGCTGAAAATCATGATTCCTTGATGAATAAAAATTGATCATCTTCCTTTCCAGGCAAAGTGTCGACTGTAATGCATAAAAATGTAATACAAGAACAAACTTTAAGAACTAAGCTTATTCTAAAATGATCTATGCATACCTCAATATATGGAATCTAAACATGCATATAATTGAATGTAAATGATAAACAAGACTAAACTACTCAATAATATGCAAACCTCCAAAGAAGATGAAGAGAATGGATGATTGTTGGAATGTGGTTGCTCACAATCTTGCAACATAACAATGTGATAAAAAGATTTGTTTAAGGAGAGGAGAGGGATCTTATTTTATATATTTTTGAGGAAAATTGACGGTTGAGATTCAAATTTGGATGAAGAGCTAGGATTGCACATGATCAATGATGTGGCCATGATGTGGAGGCCAAGTGGAGGCCAAGTGGATTAGGGTTTGACTATTTAAAGGGGGAAAGATGCTCACACATGTGTGAGCAACCTTTAAAAGTTATGGGTCAATGACAAGGTGTAAGAAGGTGTAAGAGGATGTAAGAGGGTGAGAAGACCAAAGTTCTCACACACGTGTGAGAAACTTGAGAAAGTGATGGCTCATGGTTGAGTTCACATGTGAAGGGGGAAAAATGTGTAAGTGTGTGTAAGATGTGTAAGGATTTTTAAGTAATGTGTAAGTGGTGTGTAAGAGTCACATGTGACTCTTACACAACTCAAGTGACATGTGACTCTTACACACCACTTACACATTACTTACAAAGCCTTACACATCTTACACACACTTACACATTTGTCCCCCTTTACATGTGAACTCAACCATGAGCCATCACTTTCTCAAGTTGCTCATAGATGTGTGAGAAAATTTGGTCTTCTCACCCTCTTACATCCTCTTACACCTTCTTACACCTTGTCATTGACCCATCACTTTCAAAGGTTTCTCACACATGTGTGATCGTCTTTCCCCCTACACCCTAATCATCCTCATTATCTTCTTTCATCATCGTTTCTTTCATCCTAATAAAACTTATTAATCGTTTGAATTTTCTATCATAGTCTTCATCTCCTAATCATCTCTCTAATCAAATCCAACCAACCATATTATTATAATCATCCTTAATTAACATCTACATCCTAATAAATCTTTCAACTTCATCATCCTATCTTAATCATCCTAATAACTTCTTCCAAGTCATTCACATTCTTCTTAATCACCCTTAGTCATCTTAATCATCATCCATAATCATCCTTTATATCTTCCTTCTTCATCCTAATCATTCCCTTCATCCTAATTACTTCTTCTAATTCATTCATATTCTTCTTAATCATCCTAATCACTTCTTTTAAATAATCTATCTTATCTTAAGCATGCTAACCATTTCATCATCTTCCTAATAATTCAAGAAAGGTTCTGATTATCATCTGATAACTTTCATCCTAATAATTCTTCATAATCTACATCAACATATTCTATCTTAATCCAATCTAATCATTCATATTTCATCCAACCTAATCACATCATCAAAATTCTAATCCAATCCACTTGTCAACCTCATATCATTCTATCAAATCCTAATCTAATTCATCTTTATTTTCATCCAAAACAATCACCCTTAACTATTCCCTTGTCTTCCAACATCTCTCATTTGTCTTCTAAGTTTCATCCATTCTTCATTCAAATTTTCATCCACATCTCCTTCTAATTCAAATTTTCATTAAATATTCTAGTTTTGGCTTAGGAGCACCATCGAAATATTTGGACTTTAATCTTCGTTATCTTGATTGACCCACATCCAACCATATTCAAGATTAACCCACATCAAATAAAACTTCATCTTTCACACCTTCATCAATATTTTTCATCTCAAATCTTAGGTTGAAAGATTTATCAAAGTGTTTCATAGACCCTCATCATTAGAAAATATCTATTTGAATCATATTTCTTTGAGAAAATTAGTTTATCTCAAGTAGTTAATTCTATTAGTCATATCTTATTTTTCTTGGGATCATTATTCTATCTCCAAGTAGAAGAAGATATCATCATCCAAATCAATCCTTTGTTTGCATCATCATAGGGTCTTGTTTCACCTAGGTTTGTCTCAAACCTTTAAATCCAAATAAAATCAAATCAAATCCAACTTTGAGTCTCTGTCCTCATATAAAAATAAAATAAAATAAAATCAAAATCAATAAAATAAAAATATTTGAGGCCTTTCCCTCTTAAATCAAAACAAAGTCCAAACTTGCTCCAAAGTCTTAAGTTCATATTTCATCCATCCTCAAATATTTCACTCCATCCACTCTTAATCTAAATCTGCATCCCAATCATCTTCTAATCCAATTCCAAAACCCCTCATTCAAACATCATGAATATGGATTGGTTTCAAAAAATGGTTGAGGACTTTAAAGTGCTAAACCCTAATCCTCAAACCATACCTCCAATCCAACCTACCTACCAAATCAATCCTTAACACATCATATCCAATCCAAATTCATCTACCATTTCTTATGCTTCCTCTACCTTTGACAAGGGAAATTCATCTCATTATACTTCACCAATACATGATTCCCTCCATAGCCACCTTTCCCACGAGATTCAATAACTCCAAAACATTGTTCTTAGCCTACAGAATGGGGGTAAAAATAAAAATTTTGACTTTGAAGACATATGTCCTTCTCCATTTGTCCAAATTCATAATTACCATCTCCCATTTAATCCCAATCCTACACCTAACCCCCTACATTTTGAGCTTCATGTCCAAAATCATAATCCTTATCCTCCACATAAGCCCAATCCTCCAAATCCTACATTATCCCCATCCCACACTACCTTTTCCATTTAATGTATCCAGGGGCTAGAAGAAAAATATAAATCCCCAAATCAAGTTGTGAAATCCCCTTAAGTCATGAACCTACCAATGTCCCCTCCAAATCAATAAATACCTCAATATCCTAATCCTTATGAGTCTCCATATTATGACACATGTCCATATGAAGATCCTCTCCTTCCATATGAAGTTCCACTTATCCTCCTTAACCCCCCTCCTGATACCATTCCTAATCAAGATCAAGACATCGCCTCCACCCCATTCAATGATTCCCCTCCATGTCAAGAGTTAACCTTCACTTACCTGACACTTCATGAAGGTATTCCATGTATCTCATACACTAATCCCCCTCTGTGTCAGGATCAAATTACTCCATCTCATGATTCCATCTCCTCCATTTCATTGCATGATTCCCTTCCATCTCAAGATCCACTCACTCCAACACATAATCCTCCCCAAAGTCAAGATCAAAATTCCCATTCAAATCCATGTCATAATGCCTATCCCTCTCAAAATCCTATTATCCCTCCACATGATCCTAATCCTCCACAAAATCCTATCAAACCTATCCAATCCATCCATAAACCCCATTCACATGGACTTACATCTTGTGTTCAAAATAAAAAGTATCTCGTTGGAAAAATAAGGTCTCAAGATGTTGGTAAATCTTCCACCCCTTCTACATCCAAAATTCTTCCATCTAAACTCAAATTTTCCCATCCCCCATCCTCCAAATCCATTTTAGGCCCTTATGTCCAAAAATTCATTCGTTCCTCATCCACATCCATTTTGGGCCTTTATGTTCAAATCTTCATCCCTTCCTCATCCACGTCCATTTTGGGTCCGTATGTCCCAGAAACAAATCCTTCATCAATTCCATCCATTTTTGGTCCTTACATACCTTCATACACCATACCCAAGTCCACCACTCCATAACCTCAAATCTATAATAAATATTAAAAAAGGCACACATCCTTGTATCCCTTCCAACAATCACCCTCCATTATTCCTTTCATTAACTCTCCAAACTATCTACCCTCATGCACCCATTCCATTTCTATTGGAAGGAATTTGGATGCCAAAGCTATAATTCATAAAAGCCAAAATCCACAAAAAAATAAAAATAAAGGATCAACATGTCACATCTAAAAGACATGTTCAAGAAAATAAGATATGATCCAAAAGAAAGAAAATTCAAAAGGCCACAAAGGCCCAAGAAAAAATTCAAAAATCATGTGGATTCCCAAGCTACTTATTGAAGCAATGCATATCAAAGAAAAATCAAAGTTGGAATCCAACCTTGCTAATCCAAAGCTTCTTCCCTTCATAAATCTATTTTATCCTCCATTTAAAAATCCAACATATCTCAAATTCATTTTGGATCCTAAAATACCTCACTCCACTATCCTAAACCCATCACCTCCTTCCTCTATTTTGGGTCCTTAATCCCAAAATCCACTACTCCTCATCCACTACTATACCACCCTTCAAGGTGTGTACAAATGATGATCTTTCTAACTCCCTCACAAGTCTTTCAATCTCTCATCCATTATCCCCAATCCTTCCCCATCCTCTCATCCCATTAATCCAACCCTATTCATAAACCCTTATCCCCCCTTCATCCCCCCATCCATTTCATCTCCCCTCCCACCATCCTACCAAAATCTATGAGAATTTATCTAAAAGTACTTGATCCATTATATATATAGAAAAAGACATCTCAAGGGATATCATCCATGGAACTATATTCTTGAGTCCTTCCTCCATCTTCCTATCACATATCCATTGTCGTCCAAATCCACTTATATATCTATTTACTTATCCTCATTCCCTTGTACTCTATACTTGGGGGAAAGCTCCATTGATGCCTATTATACCATAAATATCTTCCACATACCCTATCCACCATCCACTATCCTATCTAAGTCCATCATCCATTTCCCATCTTTGATCTTGACTATACTATACTTTTCCTCCACTCATATACTCCATGTTTCTTATTCACTGTCCATCATCCTATCTAAGTCCATCATCCTCTATCCATGTTTGATATTGACATCCTATATATGTCCTCCATCTCATAGCCCTTGTCTTATACATTTCCTCGATCCCCATTACATAATCCTATATAATTTCATCCTTCTTTCCATGTCTTTTGATCTTTCTTACCCTATGCATTTCCTCCATGCATTATCTATTATTCTATCCTACCCATATTTTTCATATCATATCCCCTATCCTATTCATACCCTCCATCTCATATCTATTCTTCAAATCCATTCCACTTTTCATACCTTTTCTCTTCCTTACAAAACTAGAGGCACTCATACATCCATACATGCTTTGGACAATACACACCTTCCTCCCCTCCCTGCATATCCTTTTCACAACTATCTATCCATCTCATTTATCCTTTATCCACCATCTCTCCATCCTTCATCTTCCCACATCTAGTATGGGGGAATCCTTTGAAACATATTCCTTATATCCTAATCCACTCATTCCCCATTCTTCATTATTCCACTCACATCCCTTACACACCATCCTTCTCTTCTGTGCATCCTTTATCCCTGATCTTCCCATCCTTCATTTTCTTGCTACTAGTTTGGAGAATTTCACTCCTTTACCACATAGTTCTTGAATCTCCATCCTTTAATCCCATATTCCCTATTCATCCATTCAATATTACCTATCCTTCAGTTATCTCCTATCCAAGCCATCCTTCCATATCCACCATTCCTTGGTTCTCTCTTTTCATTGGTCTGAATCCCATTCTATCAAATTCATATTCATCCATTAATATTTAATCCCATTCAATTCATCTATCTTATAATCCAATCCATTCCTCTTCCATTCTATTTATTTTCTAAACCAATTCATTCCTCTTCCATTCTATCTATTTTCTAATCCAATCCATTCCTCTTCCACTCTATTTATCTTATATTCTAATTCATTTATCTTCTTCCAATTCCATTCTATTACATTCATTCATCATATCTTCCAATCCCATTCTATCTAATTCCTCTTATCTTCATCTCCTCCCATCTATTTATTCTTCCTTCCAACTTCCAATCATCTTATCTTCCTCTTCCATTATATCTATCTATCTTCTAATCTAATCCATTCCTCTTCCATTCTATTTATCTTATATTCCAATTCATTTATCTTCTTCCAATTCAATTCTATCTCATTCATTCATCTTATAATCTAATACATTCCTCTTCTATCTAATTACTCTTATCTTCCAGTCCCATTCTATCTAATTCCTCTTATCTTCCAATCCTCTTATCAACTCATTTATCCTCCTTCCAATATATTCCTCCACAAATCCCAAAGCAATCCAATCCACTGCAATCAATACTAATCTAATCAATCCAATCTTGTCATCTAGCACATGAATCCTTAATCGTATCATCATATTGATCCAAATCAGCTGATAATCCATTTCCCACTTTTTCAAATCATCATCATGGGATGTATCCTTCCCAATCCTTTAGATGTACATTGTTCTTATCGTTATAATTTCCATCCTCAATCAATCATCAATCAAAAAATCAATTGATTTTCAGCTTGACTAGGGGAAAAATTGTGGTTTTCTTTTGGTTTATGTGCATGATTGGTTGTTGCTTGTATGTGTTAGTATTTTTTGTATTTATTATGGTCTTTTCATCCTATTGTCTCAAGGCATCATGGTCTTCCATATCATGGTGTCATAAGACATACAGTTGTATTTGACCTTTTTTTTATCACGTACTTGACATATTGTCATCTTGGTTCCTCATAACTTTCTGCATAATGTCAAGTACAATATCAAACATAGGTTTCTCATGGCATTGCAGCATTACTTTATATATTCTTCCTTCATCATCCCTCTCCTTTCCCCTTTCCTTCTATCATTCCTATCCATTTTGAGAGCACACTTGTGTTCTCTGAACCCACATGTCCTCTCGAGGGCGCATACCACTCCTTCCTCATCATCCTTCCTCATCCTCTAGTGACTGGGGCATCATGCTAATAGTCTTATCTGTTTTATCCAATATTTTTTAATCTTCTTTGATCCAACATCATTTCATAATGCTACATCAAAGAGGGGAAAAATATAGACACTAAAATCTGTCAATTACCCTTATCCTAGCCTAATTAAATAGATATTTATTATTTATTTAATAATACCTATCTTACCTTTAATTAAATAAATTTAAATTTATTTAATTAAGAATCTTCTTTATCCCTATCCCTGATTAAATAAATTTACATTTATTTAGTCTTATCCTATTCCATTTCCCTAAAGTTTAATTAATTCTTAAACTAATTAAACTAACCTAGCTTATCCCTTTTCTCCCACTTGGAATTAAATATTTCATTTAATTATATTTGAGCACATGGCTCCTAACTTTAACTATCACCTAACCTCACTTCCCTAACCTAACCCATCCTTCTACCCCACTTGCCATTAATTAATCCTAATCACTCCCTAATCATTTACACAATCCTAATAAAAGGATTAGAAAACCCAAGTCACATGTGACTCTTACAAAGCCTTACACATTTCTTACAAAGCCTTACACATCTTACACACACTTACTCATTTCTCCCCCTTCACATGTGAACTCAACCATGAGCCATCATTTTCTCAAGTTGCCCACACACATGTGAGCAACTTTGGTCTTCTCACCCTCTTACATCCTCTTACACCTTTTTACACCTTGTCATTGACCCATCACTTTCAAAAGTTTCTCACACATGTGTGAGCATCTTTCCCCCTTTAAATAGTCAAAACCCTAATCCACTTAGCCTCTACTTGGCCTCCACTACATGGCCACATCATTGATCCTGTGCAATCCTAGCCCTTCATCCAAATTTGAATCTCAACCATCCATTCCTCAAAAATCTATAAAGAAGAGCCCTCTCCTCTCCTTAAAAAATCCTTTTTATCACATTGTTATGTTGCAGGATTGTGAGCAACTATGTGTGTGAAATTGTGCACCTGTCACCTGTGACACAACACTTCAATAGATCATTGCATTAGTGAAGATAGGGTTAGAAAAACATGTCAATCCACTAAAATTAATCTATTCTTTTCTAACTAGGAGGAGTGTGAAAAATAACATAATAGCCCTTTGATTATGCCTTTTTCAGTGACATATACAACCTAGCATGAAAGATACAATTGAAACTAAGAAAGATATCCAAATAACATGCATTCTATCTATGAAAATCAATATTATAACAATGCATAAACATGGAAACTAAAATGTAACATGAATCTATGTAAATCCTAACAGCATAACAATACTTTTCAATTCTAAAATTAAGTGCCATTTAAGCTCAAAAACTCATTCTATTTATAGAAGAAATGAGGAGAGAGAGGGGGACAAGGGTCATTAATGGAGGTGTAAAAACCATTAATGAGGTGTAAGAGACATAAATGCCAAAGGCATTCATAAGACATGGGCTTGAGGAATCTCCATTAATAATGCATTAATGGAAGAATTTAGGAAGCACGGTGAGGGCTGTAAGTCTGAGCTTGAGAAAGTGGACTTAGAGGGAGTCAAGCTTGAGAAAATTGACTTTCTCAAGTGGGTTGAGTTCCTAATCACAAATTTAGGAATGTGACATCATTAGGAAGTGGGTTAGGATAGGATTAAGATTAGGATTAGATTTAGCATAGGAGAATAGGTTGGGATGGGTTTGAACCCAGGGTTAAGGTGGTTGAGGTAGGTTATTAATGAAATGAATTATATTAAATATATTCATTCAAAAATAGGAATATTAATTATTTAAGCCTGTTATTGCTTTAGATAATTAATTAGGACTATAGCCAATTAATTAGATTAATTTAGGCTAGAAGATAGGCTTTTTGCAAGTGATTAGATTTAATGAGGATTTATTTAATTCCTTTTAAATTAATTACCTTATCTAGGTATTGATTTGTGTTGAATTGATTGGTTTTGATTGGCTAAATTGATTAATAAAATTGAGTGATTAAATCACTTAGGAGATTAAATCTGATTTGAATGATTTATGCCAGCCGATTGAAGAGTTGTCTGGACATAATTGGGGGTATGATCACACTTAGGAAAAATAGGGTCTATAATCAAAGAAGACCAAATTAGGGTGGTTACATTTTCCCCTCTTTGAACAGATGTGCGGGTAGCGCATTGATTCAAAGAAAGTTTTTGATGTTGAGTTCAGAAATTTTGAGAATTTCACTCATGATCGAACGAAATGCCTGATGAGATCAGTCTCATACTTGATTAAACTAAACTGATAAAATTGACTTTGAACTTGATCAAAAAAATGTCAATACGCAAAGATCTTAAAGATACCAATTCTGAACTTGGTTGTCATCCAAAGATTGATAATACTGATTACGAACTTGGTTGTCTTCCAAAAATTAGTATGAAGCTGCTAGGAACTTAATAAGAACCTAAGAAAAGCAGACATAGGATATCCTACTTGTGAGAACTGAAGCCTTCAATCCAACAATTCTGACTTAGTCAAGGAGTCATCATGCCTTTAGTTTTTTGATAACGAAGTCATTTTTAATGTTGTTTCAAGCAAGAATTTGATTTATAATAGTGTGATCATGCCCCCTTGGGAATGAAATTGAAGGAAAGAATAAAATCCCTTTTTTGAAATGATACATCACTTGCATGGCACAGTTAGGTCAATGAAAGAATGGATTAGAAGAAGTGAAGAAATGAAGGTGTGTATTTGAGAAAACACAAGAGTACCAAGTTAATCACATTTTAAAAGGTGAGTTCGATTTCATTCCTGATAGATCAGAGATTTTAGGAATCATTTATTATGTAATTAACTTGGTTTTGAATGAATTTGAAAAATAGGAATGATGTTGAGCTAAATTCCTTATGTCATTCTTTGTAAAATAAATCATGCAATCTCTAAAGGCATCTATATGCAGACTCTTAGGACTATCAATAATTTGCAGATATTGGATCATTTTTATAATCATTGGGTGCTTGTCGAAATGGATACCACCTGATAGTACAACAATCACTAATACCCACTGATATTATGAAAGTATGAGTACTATGTTTATTGAAATGTTAAAAATAGACTTAGGCATCAAGGCATAGAAGCTAGGATAACAAAATAGTCACCTTCCTTTTATTATATGAGAATCTGTCTAAGGTAAGATATTGGACCTACAATGACCTTGAAAATTCATATCCTTGGGTACATTATGCTTCGTATAGCTTAGTGAGAATCTGAGTTTAGAAAATAGAAAAGAAAATTGTTTCAACCTCACCGTATTTTATACATAACAAAGATCGAGATATATGTGGCTATCCACTCATGTTGGCAGCTCTTACCATAAACATCCAAGTTAGGTGAAATGTATAGGATCATTTAGAATAATCACCATACATAGAAAACAAAGAAGAAGTTATGCCCCTTGTCCTTGTGACTCTTTGTCTTTGCGCAGACGTCATGGAGTAACTCGGAAGACATAACAACCATCAATTGTGAATCAATCAAAGAAAAATCATAACTTCTTAGATGCACCCAGTTAAAACATCATGGGTACATAAAAGAGTTATAGTCAAACCAAGATCAAACTATGTTTAGGTAGTATTGAGAAATACTATTGATTCATTTTTCAAGCGCAGTATAGATTCATCAATCAAAAGTTGGAATTCAAGAAATATGTGTTCCATGTCTGTATATGACCTTGTTCCTATTTTCAATCCAATGTAAGTATTAGGAACACTATTTAGGTTAGTGCAATGTTTGTGTCATCCTTGTTTCGTGAAAGTGACAGTTTGGTGAAAGCATCGATAAGCATTATGTCATGAGACAAAGCATCGATAAGAATTGTTGCATGAAAGAACCATCAAAGTACATCTTCCATGGATACTCAGTTAGATGCATGATTGTCTCATATGGGAACTCAATTATTAAAGGTTCATCATCTTGGAGTGGTGAATCAGCTAATTGATTTGTGAGGACTTGTCCTTTAATAGCCCTCCTATCCACATACTCAATGTCAAATTCAATCAGAATGAGGACCCACTTTGCCAGACGTCCTGTTAATGCTATTTTTCTCAGGAGGTACTTCAAAGGATCTATCTTTGCAATGAGACTTACTATCTGTGATAACATGTAATGTCTCAATTTTTGTGATGCAAAGATAACTACCAAGCATGCTTTCTTAATAATGTTGTAATTGAGTTCATAGGAGACTAGTGTTCTACTAATGTAGTAGATCACTCTTTCTTTCTTAGTTTCATCCTCTTGTGCGAGAAATACTCCTAGTGATGTGGTTGTAGCTAAAATATACAGGAGTAATGGCTTTCCATGAATGGGTTCCATAAGAATAGGAGTAGCCAGGTACTCTTTCAATTCTCTAAAGTTGGCTTCACAATGTTCATCCCATTTGAAGGGGACCCCTTTGTGTAGAAATTTGGTAAAGGGATGAGCTCTATCTACAAGTTGTGACATGAACCTCTTGATTGATTGAAGTCCCCCTTGTAATGTCCTCATTTGACTATGTTGCGTGGAGGAGTTATTTCTAGTATAGCTTTGACTTTGCCAGAGTCTACCTCAATTCCTTTGGCTGAGACAATAATTCCTAAGAGCTTACCTAATTGGACCCCAAAGGTACATTTCTTTAGATTGAGCCTGAGTTGAAATTGCTCCATACGATCCAATATCTTTCTTAAGTCAGCAATATGAGTGCTCCTTTCCTTTGGTTTAGCTAAGGTGTCATCCACGTAATCCTCCATGTTTTTATGCATCATATCATGGAATATAGTAGTCATGGCTCTTTGATATGTAGCACCAGCATTCTTTAACCCAAATGGCATGATGTTCCAGCAAAAGGTTCCCCATGCACATGTAAATGCGGTCTTCTTTTGATCTTTAGGAGCAATTTTAATTTGATTATAGCCTAAGAACCCATCCATTAATGAATACATTTGGTAGCCTACTGTGAGGTCTATGATCATATCAATATTAGGCAGTGGGAAGTCATCCTTAGGACATGCCTTGTTTAAGGTTCTAAATTTTGTACAAATCCTGATAGATTTATTGGATTTAGGCACTGGGACCACATTGGAGATCCATCCTGCATAAGCAATGATCCGAATGAATCCAGCTTTTAACAATTTCTCCAGCTCTGCTTTTACTAGTAATGCAACATGAGGATGCATCTTTCTTAGTTTTTTTTTCACGGGTTTAATCCTGGGAGCTATAGATAGACGGTGCATTATTAATTCTAGATCCAGTCCAGGCATATCTATGTATGACCATGTAAAGTTGATATTTTTCTCTTTCAGGAATTCGGTGAACTATGTCTTCTCTTCTTCTGACAAAGATTGTGCTAGGTGTACTATTTGAGGATTTTCAGTTGTTCCCAAGTTAACTAGTTGTGTTGGTTCTATTAGAACTAAAGACCTCTCTTGAAAGTGCTCATGAAGGATATCAAGAATCTCGTCTTTTGGTGCCTCTGCGAGGTTTTCACCATTATATACGTCTTTATTTTTTACTATTTTTAGGATCTGACACTGCCACAATGTGGTTTTCACAATCATTCTCTTTTTATTTTTCTTTTCAAAATTTGACTGAGAAACTTGATATCCTCCCGTGACATGTTCATGCTCCTTGCATTGGTGGAAGAAGGGTAAGGTTCACAAGAATTTAAATAGCAAGCCAAGGTGTAGTCATTGGGAAAGTCGAGTATAGGAGTAGGATTTGTATTAGTCCAATCAATTAGCTTTGGGTTTGTCAAAGACAAGGAGTCAAATTCTGGGAAGGACAACATTGCATCAGCGCTAAGACTATTAACTAACATGACATGTTTTGTTAAGTTAACCTCTTCGATGTTTAGATCAATAAGAGTCAGATCATCATTAAAAGGGTTTTTGTTAGTAATATGTGGACCAAACTATAGTGACTAGTCAGTTGAGTATTATTATTTCTCATTTATTTGTAGGAGGAGGCTCCTAGCTTATCACCTCTTAATTGCTTCTAGACCCAAGAGAACACGAGTTTCTTCATCAATGATTTGGGGAAGGAATTCCTCCTCTACTTCAGGAACATCAATACTGTTAGGAGTGGTGTTAGAAGGTTCTTGGTGTGCTGAGGTAGCTTCAAACATGTAAATTACATCTATTTCAATGTCCTTGGTGGCAACAGATAGCTCATCCCACTCGTAATCATGTGAGTCAGTTACTTTGTCATCAGACCTGTTTAAGAATTCAGCAATAGTTACCTGGTGTACCCTATTAGCCACTTGTAGATCAAAGTGTGGTAAATCAAGGACATGTGAAACTATGACCAACTACCCCTAGTTAGGATGTAAATCCCTTTTTTGAGGTGTGTCTTTGGTAACTGTTGCAACCAATGGTACTGTTGGATTGTCTTATGTTGTTTCTTCTATCTCTTGGATAGGAGTTCCTAACAAGGGCACACAAAGGTCTTGTGGTACTTCAAATCTTGGAACATAGCGCTCTCCTTGATATTTGGGATTCTGTGTGCCAACATGTAATAATATTTCATAGGACCATGGTTCCAGCTCTATTTCCTCTGTTTTGTCACTCCCTTTGTCAGAAAATGGACTATCTCGTGGAGAAGGGTCTTCATATTTATTATTGAAGCCTAGCCCTATTTTATCTTTGGTATCCTTGAATTCCATGTGTACAGGTTCAATGAGTCCTTTTCCTTTATCACCTAAAGGTCCTTTTCCTTTATATCCCATTTTCATGAGGAGATCATATCCCTTTCCATACTTCTTAGAGGATATTTCCACATGTTTTACCTCAGCTTCCTTTGGTTCTCCTCTGTAAAGCCAGGCCAAGACTGCATGTTCTTCTGTGTTATCTAAAGAAGATGTGGATGCCTTAACCATGCCACTTTCTTTGTGGATTTTTGGCATTTGGGATGCAGCAGGCGTGAATGATGAGGAAGGTTTTCCATAGGATCTTGGTGATACTGGGAGCTCTGTCAATGACGGGGTCATGTCGAGCTTATATTCTCCCATACTTGTTTCTTCAAGTTTTAAGGTTTTTCCAAAACTTTTCATCACCATGTCTTTAGTAGTCTCAGGAACAATCTCATCTATAGCCTCTTTGTTATGCATAACCATACTACCTACCTTGATATTGTTGCAAGTGTAATTGGCATCTGTAGGGATTGTCACTTCCACCCCATTATGTGGGAACTTGATACATTAGTGGAAAGTAGATGGTACAACTTGCATTTTGTGAATCTAGGGTCTCCCCAATAGTATGTTGTAAGCTAGGGGTAGATCCAGAACTTGGTATATGACATTCCTTTCAATTGGCCCAACTCTGATGGGTAGAACAATAAGAACCTTAGAGGATCTTTCTTCCTCATCATAAGCTTTGATAGTGATTTTTCTTCTAGAGTCAATGGTCTTTTCTGAAAGACCCAGTTTCCTAATCAGATTAAGGGTACAAATATTCAATCCTGTGCCTCCATCTATCAATATGCATCTAACACAGGATTTATGAATGGGGACTTCAATATGAAGGAGTTGATTATGTGGATGTGTCAATGATTTATCATCCTCTTCAGAAAAGGAGAGATAATGTGGTGGTGAGATGTGATTAACCATTGCTTGGAATTTATCTATATCAAGGTCTTTTGGCACATTTGTAGCATGTAGGGCTTGTTCAAGAATTTACCTATGCACTATGGAGATTTTAAGAAACTCAAAAATGGAAATTTTAGCAGAGGTTCGTTGCAATTGTTCCGCCAAGTTATACTTTTCTGCAGGAATGGTAATAGTTTGTTTCACTGTTGTTGGTTTGGGGATAGTAACAATAGGAACCTTAGATGTTGTTACTAGTTTTGATGTAGAATTAGGTCCTTTGATTGTGACTTGTGCTTGACTTTGGGTCATGGCACTAGATTGGGAAGATGTGTCTTTAACACCTTTGATAGTGATCACATTAATTGATTCAATTTTAATGTCTAGCATGTTGATCACATTATCACTTTTAGAGTAGGTGTAGTTTACCTCATTTCCTTTTCCTTTGGATGCTTTCCCTTTTTGGTAATTAGGGAATGACTTGTTAAATGTTGTATGATCTTCATTAGTGGTGTGTCCTTCCACCTTGATCTTTCCTCCTTCAATAAGGTCTTGGATATCATGCTTGATTTTATGATAGTTGTTAGTCATGTGTCCTTTGTTTTTGTGAAAGACACAGTAAGAATTGTCGTCCCACCATCTTGGTTTCAACTCCAGCTCCCATGGTTTGGAATATGGGATTGTGAGAACATTGTTGTATAATAGTGTCTTCAAAATAGTTTCAAGAGGCTCTCCAAAAGGAGTGAATTTTCTTTGAGGTTTTGAAGTCCATGGATGACTCTTGTTATCCTTGTTGTTTGCTTTAGGTACATAGGTTGTTACCTTGGCATCTTTGCTTCTTTGCATGCTATTTGTTAGGTTGAACACCTTAGGTTTGGGACTAATATTGGAGGCATCTACTACTCCATCATTGACAACATTTTTGTTTTGTTTCCACTATTTAGGTTTGGATTTGGTGTTGTTAGATTTGTTCTCACTTTGGAGAGTGATTTCTCCCTTTTTAACCATGACTTCCTTGATATAGATGGCATTTTTTATCATCCTGTTGAAGCTAGGGGAGTCTTGCATTTGCAATGCATAGTTCAACTCAGGTACCAAGTTATTAACAAATATTTCCATTTTCTTGGATTCAGGAATAGCTCTTGAATACCATGCAAATAATTTACTCCACCTTTGTAAAAAGTGTGTAAAGGATTCACTAGTCTTTTGTTTAGTGTTGCACATATCCTGTTAGAATACTTCAGGGATAACTGAGAGGGGGGGGGGGTGAATCAGTTATCAGCAACTTTAAATCTTTTGTACCTATTAATCCAGATTGATATAAATTAAATGCACATTCAGATAACACATTACTCAACACATCAATTTGGTTACGGGGAAACCAAATGGTAAAAACCCCGGTGGGAATTAGTACCCACAAAGAACTATAGTGTTTATAATAATCCTTGTTAAAAGATCTTTCAACCCTATTAGGAGTTTTTCATTACAGTATAGTAGTATAGTGACCTGGTTAAGGGTCTAACCCTATTAGGAGTCTTTTACAATAACCCTGTTAGGGGTGGTGGACTCACTATCCAAGTGGTGAAGGCTACAACCTTCTGGTTATTTGATACACACT
>MU224858.1:6527693-6541795 GCA_018584345.1 Thuja plicata
ATATAGCTCTACTGCTTTAACACTCTGCTCTGCTTTTCTTATCTCTGGCTTTCGCAACTCTTCTTATCACAAATGACCTTCTATAAGTACATACTCCAAGTATGAGATCATGGGACCTGTTAGACAAATCTTCATAACATCCTTGTCAGCTCTACTAAGCACACAAGCATAATTATAACCGCGCAAGTATAAACTGAATAGACACATCGCTTCACTAAGTCGGCTTCACCAATTTAACCATAACTTTGCAATCTTCTTGAAATACGTTTGGTGCCTTTAGAGTAATATCAAAAACTCATAACTAATAATGAATATACACACACATATCCTAATGATAAGCGCAACTCTAGAAACATGTTACATATGTCGGCCTTAAACTGTTATTCCTCCAGAACTGTAACCGTCAATAACAGAATTACATATCTTTACTGAAACATCATATCTGGGTCTGCGTGTATGAACATAGCATAATAAACATGTCAACATGTATCTATCCATGCAATTCTTCATGTCATCATATGGATAAGTACATATAGAAGTACTGATGTGTATTATATGTTGTCATCAATGACAAACATACAATCAATCAACTGTTCAGAATCAAATATCCAACATATCCATGATAGTTACGTCATGCTAGATATTATAAGAGTAATGTTGGATAAACCATTGAATTAAATCCTCAAAATTTTTTACCTTAGGTGTATGTTTTGAGAACCACTCCATGGTGTTTCCTCCTAGACTTCTAGGAAAGAGCCTCATGAGGTATGTAGGTTCATGCATGTATTCTATGCTCAAAGCATAGAATTATCTTATGTGTTCATGTGGATCGGTCTCTCCCGTACATTTGTCATATTTTGGTCTTGATATGTTAGGAGGAAATGGAATCATAGTAATACTCTTGTCAAAGGGTCAAAGGGAAATAGACAAATGGAGTCCAAAGATTATTTCATCTTGGGTTTAGCCTTCTCCTGTTTGAGATTCAAAAGCTCCATTTGCATTAAGGTTAGTTGTTTGGCAAGGATAGATATAGTAGTTGACACTTCCTTTTCTCTTATTTGTTCCACATCATAATCTTTGGGTAACTTTACGTTAGTGGATGCTAGATGGAGAAAGTATTTCTCTTTATCTTCACCAATCATCTTTTCTATTATATTTTGGAACTTAATACTCTATTTGAGGTTATTGTATTCTTCTTCAATGATGTCTTCCTCACTTCCTGACTCAAACAAAGGATGGTCAAAGTGTGGTTCTTCTTCCTCATCGCTATCTTTGTGCTTTTGTTTTTTATCATTTTCATAGTCCTCAAAAGCCTTACTCCATTCATGAGTGATTCTTTCCATTCCTGGAGAGTCTAAATCGAACAGGGAACCACGAGATGTTTCTTTTCGCTGAAAGTGTAGTGATCTGGGAGGTACTTCTGATTGTTTAGAAGTTTACTTGTTGCATCTAGTGTTAACCATGTATTTGTATCTCAACTTCGTCAAATTTTTCCTGATAGTGTCAAGTAGAGTCTCAAATCATTCAAGTGAGTGTGTCTAGGTGGAAGTATCGTTCATGTTTTTGTGGAAGTAAATGATTCCAATGTCAAAGTTTTAGAATGCCCTGATAGGAAGCTAGGAATCAAGTTGTTATAAAAAGCGGATAGACCACACGTATTGAGACTGATTGCAAGAAACCGATAGTACATGCAAGGTAGACATTTGAAGAAGTGTTTTGACACAGCAACAGGGAGACCAGAAAAGACAACAGAGACATACTAAAGGGCCAAAAGGGTATCCAAATCTACTGAGGTTTTCTGAGGAACTAATCTGAAAGTGCCCACTATCCTAGATGCGAGCCAAGAAATATAGTATGCGAGCTTCTGATGACCCATGATCTGAGCCTTAACCCTAGATATGATGAAGTGCTGACCAGAGATGATGTAGGATACCAGATACGAGCCAAGATATGAGATACAAGCGAGGAAATCTGGGATGTGAGTTTCTGATGTCTCTGTCAGATTTTGTCAGTTTTGAAAATTTTGTTTTTGAAAGTGCGTGAATTTTGTTTGATCCATGATCATGTTCGGAGACTTGCTGGTGAGTGAAAAACACATGTAGATTAAGGATTGAATTTTGTTTCTTTTTTTAAGGTGTTATCTTGTTAGTGATATTTCAGATACATCAAGCAGATTTTCACTGTTAGGGGAACAAACACATCCGTATGCCCTATTTTCTAGGTCGAGGATGAAAATCCTTGCTCATTGACTTAGGTACACACTCAAATGCTAATTAGAATACATACATCACCAAGCATGCAATAGCTCCAATCATGATGTTGTATAAGCCAACTCCAAATGCAAGTGAGGACATGATATGACGAGTGTCTTGGGGCAATTACTTTTTGCCTTGCACAAGGATTATCACCCTTTCGGAGATGAATCTAGTAGTTTTGTCTATGAATTTCATTGTTTATGATTGGGCAATCCGTTCGAAACTGTCTCCCATAGAATTGTACAAGGAAAAATTGAGGCATATAGCCCTATGAGTACTCAAATATGTGTAGTCTCGCAAGAAAGATTCAAGAGGCTCCACTCTACACATACCCAAGCATGTTCAAGGAACGATGTCAAAATTCTGAGAACAAAACCGACTCAAAGGATTGGCGAGTGTAGGATTTCTAGATTTCTGATTCTTCAAAAGAAGAAGAGCATACTCTCCTAGTCCATGCCATTTTCTCCCAAAACACTTTAATCAAGGGTTCTTTCCCTCAAGCTATTTTGAGCCTGATTTAGATATTCCTAAGTTAATGAAAACAAGATGCGTGAAAGAAATTTTTTTTTGTTCAGTTTCCCCAAAGTTAGATGATTTGCTTGTTCAATTACTGATCCAAAACTTAGACAATGAGATTTGCTTTTTCAATTTCCCGCAATGTTAAGTGATTTGTGTTGTTCAATTTCTAATCCAAAAATGAATTAAGCGATGTAACTTGTTTAGTTATCCCACAAGATTAAGTGACTTGCTTGTTCAATTACTGATTCCAAAACTGATTTAAAGTGTGAGTTTGTTTTTCCATTTATCTCCAAATTCCTTTACAAGTGTTAAACCAACGTCTAATTTTCCTTAAAGGAAAAGAGCATAGTAATTTGTTCGATTTAACAAATATTGAGAAAATATGTTAAGTTTTGATAAAGCTTTGTAAATGGTTAGTACAAAAATCAGTTTAAAAATACCTCTGAAAACACATGTTAGCCAAGTCTTCCTACTTCCTTATCAGCAACCTGCAAGCATTAGTTAGGTTGTCAAAAGATCAAATCAACAACTGGTTAAAGTGTTAGGGGTTAGGCAATGAAGTTCACAAAAATTTCAACTAAATGCGATCCTAGATTTAAAGGAAATGATAAAACAAACCAGATGTGAGCCTCTGGTACCAGATGCGACAAAGTGTTTACCAGATGTGAGCTTATATTGAAAAGAACCTAGGAAATCATGGATGCGAGCCTAGATTTTTGTGATGCGAGGGCGTATCCCGGATGTGAGCTTCTGCTACCAGAAACAAGCCTGGACCTGAAATCTAGGAAGACAAATTAGTGAGAAACAAAGTAGAAATGAGGCAAAATTCAAAATCATGCCCCACGGTGGGCACCAAAAATGTGTGTGAAATTGTGCACCCGTTACCTATGACACAACACTTTAATAGATCATTGCGTTAGTGAAAATAGGGTTAGAAAAGCATGTAAATCCACTAAAATCGATCTATTGCTTTCTAACTAGGAGGAGTGTGAAAAATAACATAATAGCCCTCAGATTATGCCTTTTTCAGTGACATATACAACCTAGCATGAAAGATTCAATTAAGACTATGAAAGATATCCAAATAACATGCACTCTATCTCTGAAAATCAATATTATAACAATGCATAAAAATAGAAACTAAAATGTAACATGAATCTATGTAAATCCTAACAGCATAACAATACTTTTCAATTCTAAAATTAAGGGCTTATTTGAGCTCAAAAACTCATTCTATTTATAGAAGAAATGAGGAGAGAGAGGGGGGACAAGGGTCATTAATGGAGGTGTAAAAACTATTAATGAGGTGTAAGAGACATAAATGTCAAAGGCATTCATGAGGCATGGGCTTGAGTAATATCCATTAATAATGCATTAATGGGAGCATTTAAGAAGCATGGTGAGGGGTGTAAGTCCAAGCTTGAGAAAGTGGACTTCGAAGGAGTCAAGCTTGATAAAATTGACTTTATCAAGTGGGTTGAGTTCCTAATCACAAATTTAGGAATGTGACATCATTAGGAAGTGGGTTAGGATAGGATTAAGATTAGGATTAGATTTAGCATGGGAGGAACAGGTTGGGATGGGTTTGAACCCAGGGTTAAGGTGGTTGAGGTAGGTTAGGTTAGGGGTTAAGGGGAATATTAATGAAAAGAATTATATTAAATATATTAATTCAAAAATAGGAATATTAATTATTTAAGCCTTTTATTTCTTTAGATAATTAATTAGGACTATAGCCAATTAATTAGATTAATTTAGGCTAGAAGATAGGATTTTTGCAAGTGATTAGATAAAATGAGGATTTATTTAATTCCTTTTAAATTAATTACCTTAGCCAGGTATTGATTTGAATTGATTTATGTTGAATTGATTGGTTTTTATTGGCTAAGGTAATTAATAAAATTGAGTGATTAAATCCCTTAGGAGATTAAATCTGATTTGAATGAATTATGCCAGCCGATTGAAGAGTTGTCTGGACATAATTGGGGGTATGATCACACTGGGGGAAAATAGGTTCTATAGTCAAAGCAGACCAAATTAGGGTGGTTACAGCAATCACATTCCAACAATCATCTATTCTCTTCATCTTCTTTGGAGGTTTGCATATTATTGAGTAGTTTAGTCTTGTTTATCATTTACATTCAATTATATGCATGTTTAGCTTCCATGTTTTGAGGTATGCATAGATCATGTTAGAATAAGCTTAGTTCTTCAATTTTGTTCTTGTATTACATTTTTATGCATTACACCGACTGTTAGATATTCTAAGATCTGTATGACACTTATCTTAACTGCTACGATGGCTGTGTCCCACCAACTTCCATGCGTCACAAAAGCGCGAAGCCTTGAAGACTAACCTCCTCACTTCTTCACATCAAGGCATAACACCCTCCATATGATCAAGGTTGATCTAACCATAGATTAACTTGTTTTAAACTAGAGCACTTTCCATGTGTCCTCTTGTCACAATGCCTTGAAGGTTATACAACGTGCAACTTTATCATTGTGGAAAAATGCCATCTGTTAGATCTGAAATATCTAAACATTGATTAAATATACCTTTATATTAGGTAGGACCCATGATCAAAGGATGCCACACATCAAACAGTCACAATACCTTGATGATTAAACTAAGCACATCTTGAGATTCATGGATAGAGACCGCCGTTGGATGAAAAGAAACATGCTCGATGCCTGGGAGAAATAAAGTGTCATAGGGACTTAGCAACATAGGAAAAATTAAAGTGGAGCCTATGCATTACGTAGTAAATATTAAAATGGCCATGCTTAGATGAAAAATTTAAAAGGCAAATGGGACTTAAGTGATTTAAGTGATCAAAAAGTAACTTCATTTTATAATGTAGACAACAAACCTAGGGTTTTTTTACTAAAATCACACCAAGGGATACAAGATTTCAATTAGGGCTTAAGGACCAGACCTAAAACTGTTGGAAATATTTTTGGAAAGCTACAATGGAAACAATTATTGTTTTTACATTGATGTCAAACCTTAACTGGTGAGACTATTGCTATCTATTTGAGTACCATATCTATTGATTGACGAAGGAGATTTAACAAGAAGACTAAGTGTAATGGTTGAGTTATGGGAAATCACAAGGGTACCTGATCAAGTTGGCACACTGGAAAAGTAATGTGTTGTTTATCTTCCAATGATAGTTTACTATGAATATTTTATGCCAAGCAAAGTTAGTGACGACCGACCACCAGTAAATTGCCGAGGAAACCAGTGATGACCGAGCAGAAGAACACAGTGTTGGCCGAGCAGCAGTATTTTGGTAATTGTTGAGGTTTGAGATCTCTGGCCAATATAATTGATTTTATTGGGATATGTAAAGTTAAGTAAGGATAAGTACGATTGGTCCACACTATTTAAATGCACGGGTAACTGTAATTAATGCATGGATCAAAGATTTGATTAGTTATTTCTTTGGAGAAGTAAATTAAATGTAAAGATGGAAAGATCCGTTGGATTTGACCTAACCTAAGATCTATGATCTTGGTTAAGTGGAAAAATATTTATCTGACCTAGATGAAGAGGTATATGATAACCTCAAGGGGTTATTCATGAATTGTGTAAGAAGTGTATGCAAGAGGATTGCATAGTTAATTGACTGATTGACATGATCTAGCAGAGAAGGCTGAACAGAGAAGCAGAGAGCTTCAAGAGTGATTGCTTGACAAATTTCCAAGAAGATCTGAAGATCAAAAAGAGAATGGAGGCCACTCAGTGAATTAGCATTAGAGATGAATTGGATCTGGATTTGCAAAGTAAGTTGTATGTATCAGATCACACCTGTTGATTACTTTCTAACCAGTGTATCAGTCAAAATCCTTTAACCAGGTTGACCTAACAGTCATTGTATAAATCATTTAAGGAAGGTGACTTTCAGGTGGAATGTTATAAGTCCTCTAACAAGGACACTCCTGATAGGGTGATTAAATCCTTTAACTAGGTCACATTTAGCAATATATTTTGTAACCTTTAACAGGGTTGGCTCCTAACAGAGCTCACTTCAGAAGAGTGAAAACTTGATAGCATGTTATTGGTAGTTTTTCCCAAATTGGGTTTCCACGTTAAATACTGGTGTCAACTTATGTGAATGTTTATGTTGTGTTTTACTCTTAAGTTTCTACAAGATGATTATATTTGAACACTAAACTACATATGTATGTTGTTGTTTTATGTTATTGTTGCCGAGCAGTTCTGAGTTGTTCAAATTGGTATAAAGTTTAAATGGCCACATCTAGACTTGAGGATAACTAATTCACCCCCCCTCTCAGTTATTCTAAATTCCTTCTAACAATTGGTATCAGAGCTTTGGTCTCTTGGAAACTGTTTGAAGGTACTTGGAGAAAAAGATCAAGATGTATAAAAAGGAGGTACCAAAGTTGAACAAAGAGAATTTCTCTGCATGGAAGAGTTTGATGAAATTACATTTGGATGGTATTGGTGATTCTGCTAAGCACTATGTTGAACATGAATATGTACCCTCCACTACACCCGCCACAGCTGCACAGTTAAGAGAAAAGAAGGAACACAATCAAAAAATGTTGGAGATTGCATCATCTAAAAAATATCATGAGTTTGAAGACATAAAGAACTGTACAACTACAAAGCAAATGTGGGATGTCCTTGCAACTATCTATGGAGGTGATACAAATGTATCGAGAGCCAAATCTGAAAGTTTAAGAGGTAAGTTTGATGAAATGAAAATGCAAGAAGGAGAAAATATAGTTCAATATTATGGTAGGATAAAGGAAGTTGTAAATGATATCAGAGGAGCTAAGGGAACCGTTGATGATAACACCATTATGAGCAAGGTACTGAGAAATCTTCTTCTTGTATATTCTATTAGAGTATCTACAATTCAAGAGTTAAGATGTACTACTAATAATAATTTGACTTTGGAAGGTTTGGTAGGCAGACTTACCGCATTCGAGTTGTCAAATTTTGATAACTACACTCCACAAGCTATTGAATCTGCATTCAGATCCTAGTTGGTCCTTAACAAATCAAAGAAAGGAAAGAAATGTGTGAATAGTGACTGCGACACTACAGATGATGATCTAGAATAGCTTGAAGCACTCATGGAAAAAGGACTATCTAGAGGGAAAGGAAAATTCAAAGGTAAACTTCTTATCATTTGTTTTTCATGTAACAAAGTTGGTCATATTGCTACAAGATATCGTGATAAGAGTGATAAATATGAAAGAAGGGACAACAAGTACAAAGACAAAAAAGATGACTGAGACTTCAGAAAGTATAAAGATTACAAAGACAAAGGTAAGAAATATTGTTATATAGTTGAAGAAGCTTCTGATAGTGAATCTGACAATATTGATGAAAATGATATAAAGGTTGTGTATGTTGCTATGAAAGATGATTCTGATGATGATGAGAAAACTGCACTAATTTCTTATATGAGTAAAGGTGACCGTTGGATTATTGAGAGTGGTTTTTCACATCAGATGACTGGTGATAAAGATAAATTTGAAACCTTAGATCAGTGTAAAGGTGGTTATGTTAAATTTGGTAATAATGCACCATGTCTTGTTAAAGGGAAAGGATCAATTAACTTGACTGACAAGATCAGATGTGACAATGTATATTGGGTTGATGATCTTAATTATAATTTATTAAGTGTCGCACAGTTGAATACTTATGGTTATAGAGTTGAATTCCATCACAAGAAAGCAAATATCTATGATGTCAATGGAGAACTAGTTGGAAGTGGTGAGAAAACAATAGGTAACTTGTTCTATCTAGACTTAGCTGATGATACATGCTTGTTTACACATTGTAATGATGTTTGGTTATGGCATAAAAGGCTGTGTCATGTAAAATTTGATAACTTGGTAATCATAAGAAAATTGAAAAAGGTTAGAGGGCTTCCTAAGTTAAAGAAACCTAACAATGCAATGTGTAAGCAATGTCAACTAGGAAAAATGAAAAAATCTAGTTTTAAAAGCAAGACTCGTACTTTTGAGATCATTCTAGAATTAGTTCATACTGACCTTTGTGGTCCCATTGGTGAGAAAAGTTACTGTGGAGATAGATACTTTATTCTATTTATTGATAATTACTCAAGAGTGATGGTAGTTATATTTCTTAAAGAAAAATCTGATACATTCCAGTCATTTAAGTGGTACTTGGCAAAAGTTGAAAAGGAAACAGGTAAAAATTTGAAATGCTTAAGATCTGACAAAGGAGGTGAGTTTATTTATAATGAGTTTAACAAGTTCTATAATGACCGAGGAATAAAGAGACAGATGTCTGCACCTAGGACACCACCACATAATGGTATTTCTGAGAGAAGAAATAGATCTATCATGGATTGTGCCAGAACACTAATGATGGAGAAGAATATTGCACAAAAAATTGGAGAGAAGTCGTAAGTACAATAGTCTATACACTAAATAGAGTACAAGTCAAGAAAGGTACTAATGCTACACCTTATGAGCTATGGTATGGATATGCACCTAATGTAAGATATTTCAAAGTTTTTGGAAGAAAATGTTTTATACTAAAGGATAACAGAAATGGAAAACTTGATGCTAAAGGTGAGGAAGGCATATTTCTTGGTTACTCAATGAAAAGTAAAGCATACAAGTGTTTGAATTCTAACACTAACAAAATTGTGGAAAGTGAAAATGTTAGAATTGATGAATATGCAGAAAGAAATGAAGCTGAAAGCACATAGGAACCTGAAAGTTACAAATCATTCGTCTATATGGATGAGGAAGATTCTAGTGAATTACCTAAAACTGAGAAAGAGGTTTCCAAGCAACAGCTAGCACCTGCCGAGTCATAGAATGAAGCTACCGGGCAATAGCAGGTAATTGCCGAGCTATTTGATGGAGATGCCGAGTCACAGAATCAACCTGAATTGAACATGAATGATCAATCTAAAGAAGAAAAAGAACCTACTCTAGAAAAGTATGTAAGGAGGCACCATAAATCTGATCAAATCATAGGATTGAAGGATTCTACAGTTATGTCAAGAAGTAAGTTGAGAAAAGATACATGCTTGTTATGTGACTTCGAGCCTAAAATAGTAAAAGATGCTTTAGACAATGAAGATTGGATACAAGACATGAATGAAGAAATTGAATAGATAGAGAATAATAAGACTTGGACACTTGTACCTAGGCCCAATGACAATAATGTAATTGGTACTAAGTGGGTATTTAGAAATAAGCTGAATGAACATGGAGAGGTAACAAGAAATAAAGCTAGACTGGTATGCAAAGGTAATGCACAAGAGGAAGGAATTGATTATGGAGAAACATTCACCCTAGTTGCAACCTACAAAGGTTTTAAAGTCTATCAAATGGATGTAAAGTCAACATTTCTAAATGGAATATTAGAAGAAGAAGTTTACATTGAACAAGCTGATAGATTTGTTGACCCAAGCAAGAGGAACATGGTTTTCAGATTACACAAAGCACTATATGGACTGAAGCAAGCACCTAGAGCTTGGTATGAGAGATTGCACAATTATCTGATGAAGATTGGATTTGATTGAACCAATGACAACAGAAATCTGTATTTGAAGATAGAGAAAAGTAAAGGTACTTTATTAGCTGAAATATTTTTTGATGACATTATATTTAGTGGACAAGACGTGTTATGCCAAGCATTTGCAAAGGAGGTGCAAACTAAATTTGAGATGTCTATGTTTGGTGAGATAATTTTTTTTGTTGGCATACAAATATATTACATGAAGAATGGTATCTATATTACTCAATCAAAATATGTCAAAGAGATACTAAAAATTTTTGGAATGGAAGATTCAAAACCAGTGAGTACACCCATGGCTACTAGACAAAAGTTAACAAAAAATGATGAGAAAAAAGAAGTAAATCAAACCCTTTATAGGTCAATGATTGGAAAGCTGCAATATGTTGTGCACATCATACCTAATATTGCACTGGTAGTTGGTTTGTTGTGATATTTTCTTCCAATCCCAAGGAAACACATATGATGGCGGTAAAAAGAATTTTGAGATATTTGAAAGGAACAAATGAATATGGTTTGTATTACAAAAAGAATGACAAGTTTGAACTCAGAGTCTATACTGATTCTGATTGGGCTGGAAATGTGGATGAAATGAAAAGAACCATAGGAGGAGCATTTATTTTAGGAAAAATATTGGTTTCATGGACAAGCAAGAAATAGAATTGCACCTCACAATCTATAGCTGAAGCTGAGTATGTAGCAGTAGCAGTTAATTGTTCGAATATTGTGTGGTTGAAGATATTACTGAAAGGTATGAAAGAGGAGATCACAAAACTAGTTTTCATATATTGTGATAACATGAGTGCCATTAATATTTATAAGAACCCTGTTATGCACTCTAAGACAAAGCATATAGCTATCAAGTATCATTACTTGAGGGAGCTAGTTCAGAAGAAGGATGTGAGACTGGAATATGTGAATACTATGGAACAGTTAGCAGACATATTTACAAAGGCACTACCCAAGGATGCTCATGAGTATCTGTGAGGTAAATTAGGGGTGATTCCCCTAACTAAGGCTAATTAGTTCAGAATGGAACTGTTGCATCAAATGTTATATTCAGAATATTTTACACATTGATGCATAGGCAGTCACACTTTAGGATGCTGCCTAAAGCTATGAAAGACAAACAAAGACAGGAAAAAGGATCAGACATAAGAAAGATGACAAGAACAACATGATATAGAGTTTAGAATAGAAGAATCTACATGATGAAGATGTCAACATCTTTAACATTGTTTTCAAAGAGGGAGAGATTACTGAGAAAAAGAAATAAAGAGGGAGAGATTACTGAAAAAGAGATTGTTGTCAAAGAGGGAGAGATTAATAAAAGAGGGAGTCTACAGATGAACCAAAATAGAAAGATTTTAGTGTGATCACAGACATAGAGGGAGAAAATTTTTACAAGATGAGAATCAGAATGAAGCTAAAGACATTAATGAAGATTTGTTCATATCAAGGAACACAGGCAAAAATTTTGGATTGTATGGTAACTATCGTTGGAATTTTTTTTTTTTATTGTTTAGTGTTGCCATCAATGCCAAAGATGGAGATTGTTGGAAATCTACAATGGAAATAATTGTTGTTTTGTCATTGATGTCAAACCTTAACTGGTGAGACTATTTCTATCTATTTGAGTACAATATATATTGATTGATGAAGGAGATTTAACAAGAAGACCAAGTATAATGGTTGAGTTATGGGAAATCACAAGGGTACTTGATCAAGTTGGCACATTGGAAAAGTAATGTGTTTTTTTATCTTTCGATGACAGTTTACTATGAACAGTTTATGCCAAACAAAGTCAATGATGACCAAGAGAAGTCACTGATGACCAAGTGCCAGTAAATTGCCAAGGAAACCAGTGATGACTGAGCGGAAGAACACAGTGTTGGCCGAGTAAGAATATTTTGGTAACTGTTGATATTTGAGATCTCTGTCTGACATAATTGATTTTATTGGGATATGTAAAGTTAAGTAAGGATAAGCACAATTGGTCCACACTATTTAAATGCACGGGTAACTGTAATTAATGCATGGATCAAATATTTAATTAGTGATTTCTTTGGAGAAGTAAATTAAATGTAAAGATGGAAAGATATGTTGGATCTGACCTAACCTAAGATCTATGATCTTGGTTAAGCGGAAAAATATTTATCTGACCTAGATGAAGAGGTATATGATAACCTCAAGGGGTTATTCATGAAGTGTGTAAGAAGTGTATGCAAGAGGATTGTATAGTTAATTGACTGATTGGCATTATCTAGTAGAGAAGGTTGAACAGATAAGTAGAGATCTGCGAGAGTGATTTCTTGATGGATTTCCAAGTAGATCTGAAGATTAAAAAGAGAATGGAGGTCACTCAATGAATTAGCATTAGAGATGAATTGGATCTAAATTTGCAAAGTAAGTTGTATGTATCAGATCACACCTGCTGATTACTTTCTAACCATTGTATTAGTCAAAATCCTTTAACCAGGTTGACCTAACAGTCATTGTATAAATCCTTTAAGCAAGGTGACATTCAGGTGTAATGTTCTAAGTCCTCTTACAAGGCCACTCCTGATAGGGTGATTAAATCCTTTAACTAGGTCACATTTAGCAATGTATTTTGTAACCTTTAATAGGGTTGGCTCCTAACAGAGCTCACTTCAGAAGAGTGAAAACTTGATAGCATGTTATTAGTAGTTTTTCCCAAATTGGGTTTCCACGTTAAATACTGGTGTCAACTTATGTGAATGTTTATGTTGTGTTTTACTGTTAAGTTTCTACAAGCTGATTACATCTTAACAGTAGACTACATATGTATGTTGTTGTTTTATGTTATTGCTTCCGAGTAGATCTGAGTTGTTCAAATTGGTATAAAGTTTAAATGGGTACATCTAGACCTGAGGATAACTGATTCACCCCCCTCTCAATTATTCTGAATTCATTCTAACAAAAACACCATGAAAAATTGAAAGATCTAGCAGTAGGGAAAACCATTTGCAACCCTAACCAGGCCTAGAACATAAACATGCCAGATGGAGAAAATATGACCAACAATAGCTCTGACTAAGGATGCTTGATTGCAAGATCAAGGAAAGAATCCAAAACTATGGGAAAACTAGACTAGGGACAAGATAAAGCTCTGCAGCAAAAACACAGGAATATGTACATCCTACAGAAAGAAAACACACTTAAATCCAACTACATATATTCATGGCTGTTGTGCATGGAAAGAAACCTGACTTAAAGAAAGGTTTTAGGAATTGTCCATGCACTGGAAATTCAAATACCTCATCATCTAGATGATGACATTATTTTTCCATTAGTACACTTAGTGAAAAACATTGACAGAGATCACCGACAGACTACAAAGATGACCGACAGACTTCAAACATTACCGGCGAACAACGAGCATACTCGACAGAATACAGAGGTCATGAAAAATGCTAAACATAGAATCGACAAGCATCATCGGTGACTATAAGCATCACCGGTGACACAGTTTTTAGAAAAAACCCGACAGGAACAAAAAAGGCATACCCGATGACAAGTTCAAGAAAGGAACACCGACAACCAATAAAACTGATCGTCAGAATCAACAGTCAGTTAAAGAACCCACAAATTGTGGATATGATTTTTACATGACGGACAAAGCAATGTAATTCTATTTATGGAGTTTTTATTTGTTTTAAATCATAACTTGAGGGTCAAGAAATCTTTATGTAAATGTTTTAATGCATCCTAACGGATCTAAAACATATCTAACTAAAGATCAAGGTCAAGTTGTAAACCTTGGATCT
>MU224858.1:6556380-6571871 GCA_018584345.1 Thuja plicata
GTGGACTTAACCGTTCTTTACAAATCTCTTAACAGAGTGCACACTTAACAGTGTTGCTAAAGCTTCAAATGAAGTAGATCTTAACAGGTCTCCACTGTAATACTCCTAACAGGGTAGGTCATCAGAAATGACCAATTTTAAGCCTTAACCGGCCCCTTCTTATTTGCAGATAGTGAAGTCTTATGGGTAACAATCCCCACCGCAGTTTTACTTCCTAACATGAGTTTTCTGTGATATCATATCTTGTGTCATGTGTTATCTATTTTCATGAATGTTTCTGTTATGATTACATGCTAAAGAATTTATGATATGATTGCATATACATAAAGAAAGATGAACAGTTAGATAAGATAATTTACAAACTAATGATTAAGGGTTAATGGGCTAACCAAGAAATTTTTTAGAGGTACTGACTCACCCCTCCCCTCTTAGTACATCATCTCAATATAATTCCAACACTAGATTTCTCATGAAATATGAATCCTTAGCATGTGTATGTTGAATAATATAAGGCCTTAACCATAAGGACTCAAATTTCTTATTCTTCTCTTTGTCTTTGTCTTTGTCTTTAGCATTCCACTGCAATACCGTGTCATCTGGCTAAAATCTTCTATTAATGACTCTCTTGTCAAACATATACTTCATTTTCTATTGATTCTTCAAGTTTTTATTCCGTCCCTCTTGTCTGATTTCATCTAATTCAACCAATTGGACCATTCTGTTATGCATGACATCACTTACTTCCAACCCTTCATCCTCAATGAATTTATAAACAAGAATTAAATTATTCAATGGTAATTTGGTATTCATACCATACACCAATTCAAAAAGGGACTCGCCAGACATAGGTTTCTCAAAAAACATCAACCTCTTTGGTCAATGCTTATGGAAAATAGTAAATAAGTGAATTTTAAAAAAAAAATCTATGCACTAGGTATTTAAGTCCTCTTTCTAAAAAAAATTGAATTTAAAAACATACTCAACAAGTTACAATTGAACATATGTCAAAATTATAGCTAACTCAACTTCAAACTTTAATAAAATATAAAATACAAAGGATAAATACATAGAACCAATTGCAAAAATTAGATATGGATGTTAGAAAACCAGATTTGAAAGAATCACATTCAAAGCTATTTTAGAAAAAAATTATGATTGAACAAGTGGGTGTCACTCTTTAAAAATGATTTTTTCTGCAAACAACTAGTTTTCGAGGGAGATAGAAAATTGAATTCAAATCAATTCCAAAAAATTTCAAAAAATATATTTATAATCTACACGCAAAATGATAAAAGGATCTAATTTACATCATCTTCAAATTTGTAATAGTTTAGTTACAATATGCGTCTAAAGAATGTGAAGGTTTTTTTTTAAAATGTACATTTCAGTGTCAAAGTTGGCAAAAAAGTGTAGCCCACTATTGTGGGCTCACCCACACACACACACACACACACACACACACACACACACACTTATGCACATATTTAATGACATCCTCCATGACATATATAGAATTATTTCTGTATAAATATGTATGACATATATCATAACACACACACACACACACATAAGTAAAATAAGTAAAATACAGATAATCATTCCATAGGATAATGAAACCCTTGAGGCCAAAGGAAAAATTATAAAAAATGTTTTGATGAAACCCTTGATAACATTCAGATAATCATTCCATAGTCAAATGAAACCCTCAAAGGCATTGAGATAATGAAATAATCTAGGAAATATAAAAATAATGAAATCATTACAAAAATATTGAAATCATTGAAGAGAAACCCTAAACGCCATGGATAAAAAATGATAAAAAAAATAAAGCAAACTGAAGGTATGAAGGAGAAGATTTCATGATTTTAATGTTACCCTTAATGCCGTAAACATGATCATCTAACAATAAAATGAAACCCTTAATGCATAGATATAATCATTTTCATCAAAATGACACCCTCATGACTTATAAATAATCATTTCATATGTTTCATATATATGACAATATATTCATTATGTGTGTATGTATTTATGTGTATGCACTATCTATGTATATCTATGTATGTACACACATTATGTGTATATATATGTTTGTATCAATGTATGATATGCATAATGTATGTATCTAAAAGAAAGAGAGAAAATAAAAGTAGGTGATGGAGGAGATAAAGAGGTAACTGTGATATGATTAAATTTTTTAATTTATGTAGTTACTATATTTTATGTTTGCAGTTTGAAAGATTGACATGAATTATAAGATGCATGTGATACAAATGCAACTGATATATGGTTATAAAATTAATGAGGTTGCAATTTGTATATTTAGACCCTAAAAATAAATAAACTTAATAGAAAACAATAAATTTATTTGGTTATAATAGTTGAAAATAGTATATTCCTATATGTTTTAGATCCTAAGACTAAATAAACTTGAATGAGATCTTATACTGATTGAAAATAGTATATTCCTATATGTTTTAGATCCTAAGATTAAATAAACTTGAATGAGAATGGTAGATTTTTGTTCTTACATTGACTGGAAACAAATATATACATATATGAAAACATAAGAAAATAATTGATAGTAGTACCAACCTGAACAAGGTCCCTTTAATCATGAATATGTAGAAAATTCCTTCTTCAACTCATAATTATGTAGATGATATTCAAAGAAAACAAAGATGAAATAGTAATAGAAATGAAGCTAGCAAATCCCTTTACAACTTCATTTAAATGTGGAAGGTGAACACATTCATTTGGAGTAGTTGATTTTCAAATTTGAATATTGGTGGGAAATAAGCGATCATTTCATACTTGCATCTACAACCTTAACTCTCAGTTCTTTGGATAATCAGCCATTTCATACTTGCATTTTCAATTTAACTCTAATTTCATTTGATCTTATTATATTTATATTTTTTATTTGTTTCTATGTCTATTGGGGAGTCTTACACCAATTGTTGAAAATGAAGATACTATTTTCAGATAGAGTTAATGCATGTAGAAGTTCAAGGAAGTTTGGGAGAAAGTACATTTGATAGCCTATAAAGCTGATAGTTATTTTTTACTATGTCATTTTAGGGACTAATCACTACTCACATGTAAATGTAATTTGAGTACATTTTTACTTTTAGGCCACTTGCATAAAGTGGTAAATGTAAACATATAATTTTTTAAAATGATTAATTGACTTTTTTTTGTGCAACTAGATTTCTATGTTACATGAGTACTAGTAGTGGTTCATTTTTTTTTGTTTTCTGTGATCAACTATGCATTACTAACAAACATGTATTGGGGGTCAAACAAATATTTAATGGGTAAATTAAAAGTGTCTAGTGACTTATACAGTTATTTATTTCTGGGGGGGTCACTATGAAAATAAGTGAGTGGTTATTGGACCCCTAGCCATTATTGGTGGCTTTCCCCTAACTGATTTCTACTAAATATTTTTAAATGAGATTAATTTATTTTCAATAAAAATAAAAATTATAATTTAAAAAAATATGTTTTGCATGTTCCAACTTGAAGTTATAGATATAATTATGGGAACTCTAGTTTAGAAAGATTGATTTTTATCTTGTAATTGGTTTTTTCCCAATTTTATAATAACAATGGGAGTCCTAAACTCTTTTATGAGACCACATCCTTAGGGCAAGGACCCATGCAACTTCTTAGCTTATTTTGGCTAGGATTCAGTGCATAAGTTTTTTAGGAGTAACTTGTGGAGCTAGTGGTCCCATGCAGCTTGCTGCTTATTTTTAAGGAGCCATTTCAATATGAACAATTCACATAAAAATTAGTAATAAAAGAAAGATAGAAAATTTAGCGACAAATAAGGGAGGGAAATAAATTTATGAAGACACCTAACAATTTTTTCAATAAGTAGTTGTTGCTTATTTTAAGACCCTTTTTTCTTCACTTAAGACCCCCTTTTCTTCACATCTTATTTTCATTTCCTAAATAATAGCCACCCCATAAAAACAGAAAAAGATTCTATACAATTCTTTTTTCACAATTTTTTTTTTTTATGGAAACACCCTACTGCTTAAATTTAGGTAAAAAATCCACTTAAGCAGTCGCATGGGAACATAAGGTTAGCTATGCCCAAAATTTTAGTTCTACTATATATCCATAATACATTTCAATCTGTAAACTACAACAACACTACTATTATAAGAGAATATTCTAAAATATTCCTTGTGCTTAATTAAAATAGATTTTTCAATTCAAAATAAAAATAGGAGTCCAAAACTCTTTCATGAGACCTTATCCTTAGATACATCCAAAATTTTAGCTCTAATATTTGTTCACAGTTGCCATTTCAATCCCTGAACTATAGCAACACTACACTTGTAAGATATTATTTCAATTAATTATTCCTTGTGTTTAATTAAAAATGGACCACTTGTGTTGTTAAAATCAAATATGGATAACCCTATAATGGCATTATCTAGACTAATCAATATTCATACAAGGAAAAAAACATAGATGAATATTAATAATTTGAAACATTAAATGTTAATTATAAAATGTAGAAAGGAAGAAAGTTATTGACACTTAGCTCTCGAAGGATGAACATTATATACGTATGTATATGTTTATTGGTGCACTAGAATTTGAGAGCCTTTGGATTGAGACCAATGTATTGTTGTCTATGGTTTCCATCGAGATATAAAGAGTCAATATGCTTTACAAGGAGGTGAATATATTTGACTTCGACTTGTGAAGGTGACTTGGCTAGCTATGCTCCCTTGATTCCTATTTTCCAAATTTATTGCTCTCTAGTTTGTTGTCAACTTGTACACTATTTAAAAATAGCCCTAGAGAGTTGTTGGGTTTCCAAAAGGACAAGTTCTCTTTTGTCAAACCCCCAAAATACCAAATTTACTACTATGCTACTCAGAAGTAAATAAATTATCATAAAAATTCTTCTAGAGTGATTGTATAGATCTATATTTAATTAAGGTGCTCCAATGTTAGTGTTCCTAACCACCCCCTATTAATGTGAAATATTTCCTTGATGTTCAATAATGATAAATGAGTGTAATTGGTTGTCTTTCAATAAAGGTAAATAGTAATTAAAAGCATAAACATGTGTTGAGTTTTCTCACAAGGGTTGGTGGAATGGGTTGGACTTGTTTAAATTCCAATTTGAGATTTAGAAATGTGGACTTCATATTAGTGGTTTCAAGATTGATACTGCACATGTGGGAATGACCTAAAATAAACAAAAGTGCTATAATTAAGGTGAAGATGGAATAAATAGTAAAAAATGCATACATATGCATAGTAAGTGGATAATCAAGATGAATGTACCAAATGATAGGTGTGAATTAAAAAAATTGAGAACAAATATATGAGAATGGAGGTGAATAATTTGATATGGGAGGATGAGCCCAACCTCACATAAGATTTGGTAAGATGTAATTGGATTAATTTATTATTTAAAAATGGGCATTAGAAAAAAGAGAATTAATATGGTATACAAATTTTATGCTTTATTTTATCCCTACAGTGAGGTACATGTTAAGCATACAATGATCACATATTTCTAAAAGTATGTTGATTTCATAAAAATCTAGGTAAATTATATTCAAATAGAAAAAGGAAAATAGTTCCATATTTAATGTAATGAACCCCACTATAATTCTTTAGTATACACGATCCATTGGAAAAGGAAAAAATGTTATGATTAGCTTTTGTCATTGTTTAAGGGTGAAAAGGGAATGAATAATTCTAGATAGTAATGTACCTAGGACTAAACCATATTTCATTAAACATTGAAATGCAAACCACAAAGGGGCATTATGCTTGACTAACTATTACTCAAAGATAATCAAGAAATCCTTGAGATCTATACATTTATTGCTTGAAATATTTCTTGATTGATTAAGATGTGAGCTAATGAGATCTCAAATCATGCATAAATGAGCACATAAACCAATAAAATTCTTAGATAGAAAAACATAAATATAATGGAAGGTACAAAATGAATTGATGAAATTGTAATGCACCTGTGATATCAAACAAAGCTCAAAATGGCTAGTCACTAGAGTTAGACACCATAGTCTTGGAGAGAATATTTTGTATCAAAAGCCTCTAAATTGACTTCCTACCAAGTTTTACTTTAAATAGGAAATTCATTGGTGCTAAGCACCATAGAGAAGGCCTTTTCTAATGAAATATATTGGGTAACTTTGTATATGTGTGATGAGTGCTTTCGTACTTTGAAATTTTCTTAGGACCTGAATATGAACCTGAAAAGTGTGTAAAAGAGAAGGAAAATGGTTTTATGGTTGTATAGGATCTTTTCTCGATCAAGACCTCATTTTGGTTATTTACATTGGTCTCCATGGCTAGCTAAGTTGGATATAAAACAATAGTTTGTGCTTTGAATCTTAAGTGTGTCTAAGGTTGTGCCAAGAAAATAAGTACATAAATATATATAAGAGCCCTACTCAAGTTTATGTTAGGATCAAGAAACACTAAGATGGGTGGGGGGGGGGGGGGGGGCGAATCAGTGTTATAGCACTTTTTATTAACTTTAAATAATTCAAACTTAACCATACAATAACAAAAATGAAGAACACATGTGTATAAAGTAAATAAATCATAACACCATGATTTGTTCATGAGGAAACCCTGATTAAAGGGAAAACCCCATTGGCGATGGTACCCACAAATTATGCACTAAGAGTATAATGTCCCTGTTAGGAGCTTAATATTAAATTTAGTACAATATCCTTGTTAAAGGATGTAGACCCTGTTAGGAGTGATACAAGGAGCTCACTAATTTTATAAAGAAAGACTGTCTTTTTACAATGTATTATCACAAAAGATGAACTATACAAGCATCTATTGGTAGTGGGCCAACGTCCCTTGTAAGATTCATGACATGGTTTAATAGCCTCCTATGGATTCTATAAGTCTAGTGGTTTTATCAAACATTAATAGGTCAATCTTTTGGTGCAATGAAAACCACTACTTGTAACAAGTGGTATCAGAGCTTGGTCATTGGTTTGAATCACGTAGGCCATGGTGAGTGACACTAGGAGGGGGATTGTTGGCAGTGGGCCAACGTCCCTCACAAGATTTGTGACATGTTTTAACAACCTCCTGTGGACTCTATAAGTCTAGTGGTTGTATCGGGCATTAATAGGTCAATCTTTTGGTGCAATGGAAACCACTACTTGTAACAACATCTTCTATGCTTAAGTAGTCCTAGTTATAGATCGTAACATCCTCTACATTAATTTGGTATCACAGTGCATTCACACTTCTCTCTTCCATTATTGCTTCTCAAAAACATCTTTACATATATACCCAATCTCATAATATATCTAGTTGGCTCACAAGTGAATCACCAAACATGTTAATACATAACCCAAGGGTAAATATACAATAGGAAATCATGTATTTATCAAGATAGAATAGGACCTAACCTAAATCCAAAATAACACTCATGGAATCCACATGTTACTCTCTTAATCATCACGACCACTCATCTTCCCTGTTTCACTACTATATTGTCTTCGCATACCCAAAACATGTTGTAATTCTCACCAACCAACTCCAAAATATAAGTGATATATGCTTGTAACCAAAATTGTGCAACTGTATCCTGTTAATTGCTTCCTAGACTGTCATTTTTCTAAAATTGAACAACCAAAAATGGTTTGTACTCCAAGCGACCATGCTAATAAGTAGTGTTTCCATAAATGAAAATATATATACTATAATTATTAGGCCACTTTCCAACAATCTCCCCCTTTGGCATTGATGGCAACACTTAGTGAAAAATGACTAAGTGCCTGTTGTGGGTCCACAACACACACCCCATTTTTTTTGGTCCTCGGACCATGGGGACCCCCTTCTTTTGTCTTTTTGGCCTTTTCGTGTCTACCCCCTTCTTGGTCCCTAGCAGGCCAGTCTCATTGAAAGATTGTTAGCTTATTAAAAAAAAAAAGACACCTTTTTCGGTCTTTCGGCCCTTTCAGCTTTTCAGAGGACCAAAGTCCTTCGAAACACCAAAATGGCTGATAGGCCACAATTTGGCCCTTTTGGTATTTTAGCCTCCAAAAAAAATGAAAGGCCAAAGGTTTCTACCTCAGAAATTTCAGTGTTTCAGACCCTGAAACATTGAAAGCACTGATGTACCACTCGCGAGTTATAAATTGGCAAAAGGCCCTAATAGAAGTCACTTCGCTTTCTTTCATCTTCACCGTCTTGAGAGCTCATGACTTTGAAAAATTTCACCCTCTCTCCTTGTGATTGATCATCTTGCACCTTTGAGCTTTGTTGTGTGTTCCTCCTCCATGTCTAGCTCCTATGAGGTAGGTTCCTTCCTTGCTACTTAGCGGTTTTTTCTCTCTTCTTGGTTTAGGTTTAGGGTTTTTGAGCCTAGTGCTTGTCCAGCCCAGTGCATGCTAAATTTCCCTCCCCCCTGGTCTCCTAGGGATTGTTTTCACCTTCAAGTTGGCGGGGAAGTCCCTCCTTGTCTGGTCAAGTCTGGTCTTTTCTTGTTTTTTAAGTTAGGGTTTTTTTCTATTTTTGTCGTGACCTTTGTCACAGGTTTTTGGCCTCCAAAAGGATGAAAACTAGGTCTGGTCTATCATCCAAGTGTCTCTCAGAGGTTCAACCTTTTTGGCCTTTTGGACCTCCGAAAGGTCTGAAATGCTGACAAGTTTGAATCACCGATAGTGTTTTCTACCTTAACAAGATTTTAGACTTTCAGAGTTCGTGACCCAGTTCAGACTTTCAACATCCATAGAAAATTTCAAACTTTCACATGTCAAAAGGCCTGACAAAGCTTTCTCATCAATGACTGCTTTTTTGCACTTTTGGCCTTTTCAAAATCTGAACTTGTTTTCAGCGCCTGAAACCCCGAAAGGACTAAAAATGCAAAATCTACATTTCTGGCTACTTAGAGATATTTTTACCTTTGTTTTCTTAGATTAATCAGTTTTCTTTTAGTTTCCTCTTCAATAAAATACTGATACTTGCATTCTCCTTGCAGGGATGCCTGAACAAAAGATAACATCTCTGATTAAATACCAATACAAGGGGAATCCCCCAGCTTCAAAGGTTAGGAACAAACACATTGAAATCACCAACACTAACATCAAGAATGAAGACTGGGATAAGTTCCTGGTACAATGCTCCCAGCCAGCAAGGAGATGTGAGCACTACACTGTACTAGTCCTATCTGGCTTGGTAAATGCAGAATCCCACCCTATAGCTATCTCATCATCAGAGTTGATTATAATCCTGGCCAATCATTACAACTTAAAGATGAAATAGTAGTCTAAAACACGAAGGGATAGGTGGTACTCGATATAAGGCCAGATATCATAGAGGAGGTCTTCCACCTCCATAAAGGCATAGACGAGTTCTATAACTTCTACATTGGAAAGGGGCTCCAGTGGTTCAGTAACAAAGAAAAAGAAGCTTATGAAATTGTAAATAATGATTACCTCAAGCAAACTCTCCCCAAAAACAAGCTAGATAAGATAGACCTCCGACAGGGATACTTGAAATATGATATCTAGGCAGCTGTAACATTGATAAGCTAAGTTTATGGACTACCTCAATCCATCCAATTGGAACACTGGATGATCTTACTAATAGAAATGATCAAATGTCGTAACTCAAGGTTTGACTAGGGTTCCATTATTAGTGATAGGTTGGATGAGCAATTGATTACAGTGAAGCATAACCCCAAGTTCTATATGAGCACCCGCATAGTGTACCTATTGGCAGCACAAGTAGACTACTTAGGTCTTACCAAAAGGGGAAGCATAAATGATCCAAATGCTTGGCCCCACATTGTATACCCATAGTTAATGAAGAGGGAAAACATGCCAGAGGATTGCCCTGATTATAGGATAGTCAATGATGCCTTCATATTTTTGGTCATCCGATCCATTAAGGGTGATTTTACAAAGAGAATGTCAGAAGAGGTAGCTTCCAAGGTAAGGGCCATTGGGGCCTATTATATACAATTTATTACATTCACTTACATCTGGGTAGTAGGATCAACCTTAAAACCAAATAAGTTTCCCAGGTATACATCCGATTGGATAATCATTTTGGAGATAGACAAAAATCAGAACGTGTAAAATTAGAATTTGCAACAACCTCATCCAATGGCCTTTTTTGCCAATGCATCAAGCTCACCTTTAAATTTTGTTGGGCACCTCCATGAGTTACCCAAAAATATAGAGAATTTTTGCACACAATTCATATATGGTGAATCAAGAACAACAGAAGAGCACATTTGTGCCTTCAAAGAAATTTGTAAGCGTAAGGAGATTGCCCACCAAGATGGTGTTTGTCATCTATTCCCATACACTTTGGGAGAGTTTGCATACAATTGGTACTTGAACTTGTCACAAGGGTCTATCTCTACATGGAACAATTTTGAAACCAAATTCCTCAGTCAATTCAAGTTGTATGTGTACCCTGCTACGACGCATCACCAGTTCATTACAATGAGGAAGGATCCTAAGGAGCCCATCGCTATGTTTAACCATCATTTTCACAAAATGCATCAAAAGCTAGAAGCACCTTACCATACTAGATGAGGCTATCATACATGTTTACCTAAAATCTTTGGACCCTTTCACCTCAATCTTTCTAAGAAGAATCCCCTGGCAGATAGAGATACGATGGAAAAAGTGTACAATGAAGCCATCATATTTACCCAACAGATGGACCCACAAGAAGGAAGCTATACAACAGTACCTACCATGAGTAACCTTGCTGTCCCACATCCACTTTCAGCAATTAATCAAGCTCTGGCCACTCACACAACTATGTTGAATCCCATTCCAGTGAAACCATTTGCAGCTATACCCCATCTATTACTTAACCGGGTTACGAGGCTCATAAAACATTGTTTGTAGAGTAGAGAATTATACCTCAAGTGGAGCCTGATACTCTCATGGCCTTTGAGCTAAACCTCGTGAAGAAGACCTTATCACAACTCACCAATGAGCTCACCCGAATGAAGTTAAATCCATCCCAAAACCAAGGTGGATACCAACAAACACTTGCTAGTTCAAAGACATATCCTAAGAATCTAAACCAAAATTTCAATACATACAACAACAACACGCAAGAGAAACCATTTGGGAAGCAAAGGCCAAATAGGCCATGTAACACTAGACCTAATAATGACATCATCCCAGAAGACAATGCCAACACCTATGAGGCTTCAGAGGCTAATTTTTTTGGGGTTCCATATCCACAGTAAGGCAATGATGGGTATGGAAATAGTTCTCATGATCACTACATATAGAATCTAGAGGAGCCCCCGGTGTAATTTATTGCCATGATGTTCGATTCCTATGAGTCTGGAAAGGAGGGAAGCTCAGATGCCTATGTAGGAGAAGATGAGTTTGTGTTCCCCTTCCAAAGGGAGAGTGAGCCTAAATACTCTGAAGTACATGCCTTCCAAAATGATCAATGAAACTCGTATGACCTTCGGAGTAGAAAGGAACCTCTCACCGATGGTATACCTCTAGGAAAACAACCAACCCCACTGGTTCACTGGGATAGTAGAAACCCCATGCCTCCTAAAATTTTGAATACTCCTACACCCCCTACATCAAGCACATATGTTAGCTACAAAGGTGCGGCCTGGTCAAGTGAAAAGTATAGCGTGGTTGATGAACTAAAGAAAACTAAAGTGAACATATCTATGTTCAAATTGCTGCAAGGTTTCCCATCCCAGAAGGAGGCCCTTTTAAAATCTCTGGACCATTCAAATCCTAGTCCATCAACCAATAGTACAAGGACACCTATGTCCAATATACACACATCTGAGGCTTTCCCTATAATGTAAAAAGAACTTACACAATTTCCTAATTGATTTGTTGGCTCAGAATGTAGCAGCAGTCAAGGTTGTAGGAGAAAGTTCTATTTCTACTCCACCACCTCACATCCCTAATCCACCAAATTCTCTCCCACCTTGGATTCCTACTCCACCACCATTGGTCCCGACTCCAACACTAACTCCGCCCCCTTCTACTTCTACTCTCCCATCTCCCATTCCAGTTCTTCCAACACCTACTCCACCACCATCAGTCCCTCTACCTTGCTCCACCCCAACCCCCCAAAGGGTAGTGAGTGCGGAAGATGTATCACCCTTCAAAACCACGCTGGAGGCCATGAATAGTCTTAATTCATAAGTGTAAATCAATTCATTAGAGGATGAAGGCCAGGACAAAGAGGGAGAAGGTAGAGTAGTTGAAGAGGATAAGGCAGAAGAAGAAAGGGGAGAAGGAGAAATACAAGGGGAAGGAATGGATGAAGGAGAAGATGAACAAGTAAAGGTGTAGGAGAAAGAGTCAGAGGAAGGAGTGGCTCCAGGATCTCAAAACTTTTCTCCTATCCTCCATGTTTCCCTATATGAGCTAGTGACTACATCTGGTAAGCCTACTTGGTTTACCAAAGAAATCCAGCTCAAAAGGAGAACTTATACATATGAGATAGAAGGGGAAGAGAGAAATGTTGCATCTATAGGGAAAGAATTCCACCAGACAGATATCAGTGTGCCTACAAGGATAGTATCTTATGTCACCGAAGACACTAGGGGTCACTAGAAGGCATAGATAGCAATCCATCCTACAAGAACTTCTCAAACATCATCCACTTCAAAAGATTACACATTCAAGGAGGTGGACTTGGGAAAACCTACTAGAGAAGGGAGAAAGAAATTGGAAACCTTAGGGCTTAAGCACACTCTAGGGTTCATGAGTAAGGATGAGGAAACCATAAAATCATTGATGAAACATAATGAAGATTTGAAAAGGTACATTCATAATGTAGTAGGTCTGATTGACCCAAACTTCCTAGAGGCTTCATTACAGGCCATGTTAGAAAAAATGGCTACACTAGATTTATCAGCAGGCTTAACCCCTTTCTTCATCCAAGCAAGTGCAGATTGGAGGAATGACTTCAAGAAATATGGAGAGAAAGCTATTAGGTTGGTATTCAGGCCGTACATAACTATCTTGGTGGAAGATAATTTGTTGATTAACCTGGTGGACAATGAGGGTAGTTTGGATTCTGAAATAAGTAAATTGCAAGCCACCCTCTAAGACTTGGAAGTGATCCAAAAACAACATTTCCAAATTCTATTCAAAATATATGAGGGAGAGGAACTAGACAACTTTAAGGCATGGATCAAGAAAATAACCAAGACAATCAAGGTCTACAAAAGGTATCTGGCCTCCATAATGGGAAAGCGTGAGGAAGTCATAGAATGGATAAAAGAGATGGATGTCTTTTTTACAGGGATTGGCCTCAAATTATATAGAGACCAAGACAAACTTGCCCCATGGCCGTCAAAGGAAGTGGTTAAGAAATTTAGGTATATTCTAGCAGGTGTCAGCACCAAGGAGGCCTTACACCAGATGTTCTATTTAAAAAAAGAAATACAGATAATTTCTGAACATGAAGAAGAGATCAAGTTCTTCACTTCTCAATTGACTATCTTCAGAGAGAAGCAAGAAAAAAGTGTCACCTAGGTGAAGAGAAAAGAGATCAATTATGAATAGGTCCAGGAGATAGTGCATAGGCTCAGAGAATCCCATCCAGACGTCTTTCCTGACTAAAACCACAAAGTCCACTCAACAAGTTGGCAGGAAAATTTTCACACTTAGCGAATTTTCTCCCAAGGTAAGTTCATCCTTTTGACCTTTCGGCCTCTGACAAGTCCGAACTTCAGACTCCTCCAAATTTTGGTTTTAACAATTATAATTTTTGGGGCACTAAAATTTTTTGGAGTAGAGGTCGGGTTCTGAAAATCTTGGTGTTTTTAGCGAGATCACATTTTTGCACACTAGTTGAACTCCAGATCAAATTGGTGGTTAACTTGAGTTCATTTTGGAGGGACTAAGGGTCCCCTATTAGTACCCACCACAAGAAGAGCCTCCAGATGAATATTCCAAGAATAACTCCAAGAATCAAGAAGAAGACTCCAAGTTCTCAGAAGATACCCACGTTATTTTCTCTTTCTCTTCTTGGTGATTTGACCCTCCTTGCATGGGAAAACAGATCATAAATGGATTTAAGAATCCATGCAAGTTATCCAGTATCAGTTAGCAGTAGTTTCCTTTTAGCAAAGTTTTAGTTTTAGCTTATGTTCATTAATTTAGACTCTACAATGCCCTAATTTTGGAATTCAGAGTTGTAGATCAAAAACTCTATATATTGTAATCACAAATCAATGTAAAGGGTCGAATTCTTAATGTAATAAATATCTACATTTGGTGCTTCATTTGTGGTGTGTGAATTTCTACTACCTATGAGGAATTATTGAATGTATGCTTGCATTATTCATTATTTTCAAAGAGCCTCTTGTTTATTGTGCTTCAAATTCGTGTTTCTTTAGTTGGAGGTTTCTGTTGTTTTCTTACCTTACTGTGATGAATGCCTAGAAGAGATAATCTTTGGACTTAATGATAAATCCATCTCGTGAGTGCACACATCTTGGTGGCTTTGTGATTTGATAGATTTTGAATATCTTGCACGGGTGAATACATTTTCTCTCCAAATGCTTGCATCTATGGGGTAGTGAATTGTGACTTTGTCTAATTTATGCTTTGTGGTTTTCTTCCAAATCTCCCCAACATTCAATTCGCAAGGAAGACTCTACAATGGTTTATGTTGATAGGATTTCATTTTCAGCCATTTGTTTCATTTCTCATTACTCTATTCTCTATTACATCCTGTCTTCAATTCTGAAAAAAAATCAACATCTTGGAAAATACAAAATTGCATTTTATTTACAACACCCATATATGTTAAAATGGAAAATACCAAAAAATAACTAAAGTTTTTTTCATTTTGATGTCTTGAACATACCAGCAAAGGCCTCCTCATGAACAAGCATATTTATCTTCAACTAAGTAACCAAGCAGGTTGTGACCTGACCCTGGAGAATGTTGGGAATAACTCTGTTATGCTTTCAAGAGAGGAATTGAATCTCGAAATCCTAGCAATTTGGCTTGTGTCAAAACAATGTTCAACATACGTGGCAGTAGAAGGAGGGCCTCAAGAATAAAAAGCTGGATAACATTGGATCTTTCTCTCTAGAGAGATTCGAGTGAGTGCTTAGATCATCTCCGAAGAGAGGTGAGTTCCTTGAACTCACTCACCATTGTAGAGCTCACAGTGACAAAGGAAAGACCAAAGACAAATATTCTCACCACCTTACTGAGTCCCAGAATCCTCTTGGGCAACAATCACATATTTCTTCCCCGACTGTTGTAGACACCTAAAATTGACCAGGTGTATCTCAAGCATTCAAAACTATAAATCTCAGCCAAATGCCTTAAAATCTCATCTCAATGCAAAACAAATGGACATTTATCAAATCATGAGGACAAAAATCAAATCAAATTAAAAGATCAAATAATCATGAAATCAAATAATTAAATTCAAGCCTAAAGGGATTAATCAAATTATGCAATTGATTTTTCAAT
>MU224858.1:6582310-6681200 GCA_018584345.1 Thuja plicata
CATTCATCTTAAGAGGTTCCACACCTGATTCAGAGGAAAGAGTATCAGCGGAAAGAGTATAAGTTGAGAGTATCAGATGAGTCAGCATCACCTTTGTACATGGAAAAATTCAAAAATACCAAAAAAAAATGTGAAAAGATTAAAAAAAAAAAATCAGAAAGTTCAAAAAGCCAAAAACATTTGAAAAAGAGAAAAAATTTCCTTGGTGAAAACCTAGCAATAGGAACCTTGGTAGAAAAAAAAAAAAAACAAAAAAGAGAAAAAGAGCAATAATCCCAAGAGGTGAAAACTTGGGAACAGGCACCTTTTGTCCCTTAGGTCTTTCCTAATTGCATTTGTACATATTGTGTTTCATCATCTCACTTGTCCATATCGTCATTGCATCTATCATTTGTGCATCGTCCTAATGAAGTATCAGAGCTACATGTTTGTCCCATTATAGTTTTAGTTGCCATAAGTTTCACATTGGTCACATTTATCACTCGGGGGCATGCATCATAATATTTTTGGTACCAAATAGATTCAATAGTGGAACATCTTGGTCACACATCAGAAGAAGATTTTCAGATTCAGAGGAGAGATTTTTGGAACCTTTGATAAATATCATTGTTCAACCCTAAATAGTTCGATTGCATAACATGCTCCTTGAATTTCATTGACTTATTTTATCAGTATAAAAAATTGACACACCCTAAAATATTGATACATTTCACAAACACTTGGAATATTTGATGAGTTTTTCATTGAATTTTTTGAGTCATGTTCTTTTTAGCTAGTCGATGATGTTTCAACTAGATTGGCAATGATAGAGACATGATGTTTTCTTAAGATTCTGAGTGACTGTTTTGAAGAAGATCCTTTAACTTATGTGAATTAGTCTCAGGACATGGTCATCAAAGCACCATAGAAGATATTCATATAGGACTGAGGGTTAACCTTTGTTTGTTTACGCAAAAGGATACCTTGGCTATTTAGATTTTCCATATCTTAACACCAACATCCACTTGCAACATTGAATCTGATTAAACCAATATTCATACTCCAATAGTTCGTCTTTCAACTAGTGAGGGTTGTACTTGGTTTCGTAGAAAGGGTTACCACAAGAGAGAAAGTCATATTCATATTCTTATGGTAGCAGTGGCACCAGTAAGGATTGTATTGACTCCTAGTTCCACAACGTTCTATGATGAAAATATATCTCAGTTTGCATTTCTTTCGCAAACCTCAAGGACAATTAGTTGCATTGCATCTTGATGTTAGATTAATTGCATCTTCATGTTAGATTAATTGCATCTTCATGTTAGCTTAATTGCATTTGCATTTTAGATTAATTGCATCTTCATGCTAGATTAATTTTGCTTTCTCCAAGTTAGTTTTGAAATAGCTTTCCTTTCTAGCAATTTTCCAAGTTCAAGGGGGGGATAAAAGTTGACAACTCTTCATCGAATTTAATGGTTTCAAGTCATCAATATGAGATTTCCCTTTACATTCATACTCATTAATCATTATTCATTCATATCAAGAGAAAATAAAAGAAAAGACACATTAATCATTATTCATTTATCTGTATCATTTAGCTTTGCATATCATAAGTTAATTGCACACATCCAAAAAATCAAATAGATAGTTGCATTCATTTATCATAGCACTAAGTATTGCATCCATTGCATTACATAATCCATACATCATGATTAAATCAGAAAAGAATATAAAAATAAGTTACATTAACATCATTTGCATCCATTTATCTATGTCCTAATCTAAGAAATTGCATCGATAGCATAATAGAAGTAAATGCACCATAGCAACATGTAGATATGCATAAAAGGAAATCTCATAACATCATCAAAGGAGGAATCAAAGATCATCATAGATAAATGTCCATCATCAATGTCTATAACATAAATCAGTACATCCAAGGTACATCAAAAAAATGATCCATACATCAGAGTCCTGATCACAAATACATATGATACATCATCAATGCCATATTAAGATATCATGGCTCCCAAAACTGTCTCATGACCCAACAGGGGCACTTGATCCATCTCCAGCTATACTTGTGCCTGAACCCCCTACACCATCGAGATCCCTATCACCTGCTCTATCCTGTGTACTGGGAGGTGCCTGACTAGTGTTCGCACTGGTAGGTAACTGAGCCAAAGTAGTCAAAAACTGTTGTAACATGGTAGTAACCTAATCTAATCAAGCAGTCACTACAGTCATCCCTGCCTATAAACCCCAAACATCCTACACTAAATCATCTACAATAGGAGGAACTAGAGGTGCCTATGCTGCTGGAGGAGCCTGTGGTGCTTGTGGTGCTAATCGAGCCTGAGGTATCACCAGTGCCATGCTACTCTATGGATCAACTTGTGGAATCTGTCCATGCCTTGGAACCTGTCTGGCCACTTGGACATGTCTATGTCTATGTCTGGCCCAATCTGCACCAACTATCAAAGGAGCCTGACCCTAAGGTACCTGTACCCGTGCTAATCTCTGCCTAGGCTACCTAAATCCACCACCTCGGCCTCTAACATGTCCACCTCTCATCTGAGGTCTTGCAGCTCTCTGTACTTGTGGCACCCTAGGTGTCCTCTAAACCCTATGTCTATGAGGTCTCCCGCCATCATCATCATCATCATCACCATCATCTCCACCCTCCTCTAAAAGCTCATCTACATCAGGAATAGGCTCTGCTGGATCAGTGAATTTGACAAAACGATGTCTCATAAACCACTCTCAATACTCTGCTGACATCCCTGCATCTGCAACATGTGTCATCATATCCCAAATGGCATAACCTAGCTGATCAATCTACAAATAGGCCAATTGATAGTCCACCTATGCTCCCCACATCGATCTCTCTACCTGTACCCTGGCATAAAGTGCCATACCCTACAACATGTCCTGAACCCGACTGAACTGACAAAGTACTCTCCCAAAGCAAAATCTCTCAATAACTAATGGTGATCGACTGATCATCCATCGAGGAGAAAACATATATGGAAGCTCGTCATCATCCTATCGCTAAATATCACATTGCAGATATGGTCTCCATACGACCTGATCTATGTCATCAATGGTACATCTCCAAAAGTCAACCTTGCCCAGATGATGTTGGACAACCATGCCATCATACAAAAATGCATACGAATACCCTTAGGCCCGCACTCATGCTAAAATTGGTCTAGTAATATGGAGATGCTCCCATGTCCACAACTGTAATATAATTGCAACTACTAAAAGTGTTGTGCTACGCCTATACAGAACCTCATGCAAATTATGATATAACTGTGCTAAAACACAAGAACCCCAATCAAATCTCTGAGGATGCGCAATCAAATCCTCCAATATCCAGCCCCATTTGACCACAAAGCCACATCCTCTCCTATCTAGAAGCAGTAATCCTCCAATAATAGCTCCTAATAATGCTAGTAAAGTGGGAAAAGAGGCAAACTATGTCCAAGTAATGCAATCATCTTCAATGGTGTTATCTCCAAACACCCATTTGCATACACTGCTATCATAAACTGAAACATAATACACCCACTCTCCATGAGTCAGGATCCTCAATAATCTATAAACATCCTCGGGTGTGATAGTCATCTCGCCGAGGGGTATATGAAATGTATTATGGTCAAAGTGCCATCGCTCTTCCATAGCTGTCAAAAGAACTTGGTTCAACTAAAACTGAGGGAGATCTAGAAGAAAACTGAGACCACATGTCTCTATAGTTTGCCGCCCAGGCATTGTAAGCTCATCAACTAAATCAAAAATCTAGGATGCTACACCCCGTACCTGCAACTTACGGTAATGTTCCTACATTTTGAAACAAAGTGAATGATATTATTCTTTCTCTTGGTGAACCATTCTATGTCAATCAAAACACATTAAATTTATCTTTAATCTAACTTGAGCGTATCAACTTATTGCTCCTAACCTCTATATCATGAGACACAAGGACAGTTTGTAATCATTTTTAATCAAATCTGATTGACCTATCAAACATTCATCACTATGACTTTTCTAATATCCTAAACACTAAGTGACAATCTAGATGAACATTTTCTAGCTTGGAATCTAATTGAGTTATCTAGACGATCAATCAAAAAGACTTCATCTATTTTCTATATCAAATTTCAAACTTCATGGTAGGTGGCACTTTATTTTGTGTACGCGGCTTTTCAAGCCCCACGGCGTTTAAATCATTAAACCCGACACTTTACTACTTGGAAGTGGCGCTTGGCTAATCCTACGCGGCTTTTTACATATCATAAGCGGATTTTAAAAACTAGGGTTTTTAAGTGGCTCTTTTCTATTTGGGTTACATATTTTTCCCTAATTCTTACGCGGCTAAGGATTGCTCCTCCACAGATTCTTAACGCGCGGAGGCAACTTTTCTATGCCCTACGTGGCACTTTATCTATCCTACACGGATTTTCACTAAATTTTATCTAATAAGCATTAAAAACATGTATTAAATGCTATTTAAAGAGTAATAAATGCCCTAGGAAGGTTCAAACCACTCATCGGAGGCCCATAGTCAGAAGGTCTTTGATATCAACATGCTTGCTAGAACCTATGCTCTCGAATGGGGACCACCATTGCTGTCAGTCTTCAGAGGCTCAAAGAAAAATCTCAATAGTAAAAAGTGAAAATGAATAGTAAATTTGGGTTTTTCACCCTATTTTAAGCTATTTTACCCTATTTTGTGAGATTTTTGACCCAGATCAACCAAATCTGCATATTTTGCACACTGGGGCATTTGTTCAACATCTTTCAGCATCATGTTTATCAGAAATGCAATCATCTTGGATCTATTCTATCAGAAAAATTCATCAAATTTTTCACATCTAAGATCAATATGATTTCATTTTTGAGGGGGCATCATCATATCATCCAACGGGGATTCTGCATCATATCTTATATCAAATCTGGGCCATTGAAATTTCAAACATTATCAGAGAATCATATCAGGGTTTCATATCAGAGTATCATATCAGAGTATCATATCAAGGTTTCATATCAGGGTTTCATATTAGAGTTTCATATTAGGGTTTCATATCAGGTTTCATATCAGGGTTTCATATCAGGTTTTCATATCAGTCAATTAGCGCATCAGTATCAAATCAATGCTCAGGAAATCAATCTTTCTTTGAATCAATGCATTTCACACATCAATTCAAAGAGGAGCATTTGTATACACCTAAAATTGACCAGGTGTATCTCAAGCATTCAAAACTATAAATCCTAGCCAAATGCCTTAAAATCTCATCTCAATGCAAAAAAAATTGACATTTATCAAATCATGAAGACAAAAATCAAATCAAATTAAAAGATCAAATAATCATGAAATCAAATAATTAAATTCAAGCCTAAAGGGATTAATCAAATTATGCAATTGATTTTTCAATTGTACAGTTCAAATCAAAAAGATCAAATCCAACCCATTTAGCCTTCCATGGCTAAATTAATTAAATGATTGAGTTATTTGATTCCTAATATCTTTGAGACAACCAACCAACTTTCCCTCCATTTGAAAACACTTCAAAGCTTTTGACTTAACCAAAACTTTGATCATGATCAACTCACTCTACCCCCTACCCTTGGGAAATTGCTATAAATACAAGCCATTTCCTTTGTGTTTGGGATCCAAGAATTTCAAGAGCAAAAGCATCCTTATTATAGGCATATGAAGAGAATTTGAGTGCTTTTGATCACATTTTAGCATTTGCATAGCATTTAGTATATCATGTTTAGGAGCATTTGTTTTTTTCTAACATATCTTGGAGCATTTTGAGCATTTTAAGCTAGATGTGAGCATTGTTTATCATTTATTTTCTCATTCTAGGATTGTCCTTGAGAGAGGTTAAGCTTGAGAGCTCTCTTAACAAAGCTTAGATAGAGAACCATGAGATGATATGGATTTTTAGCTTCAATTCTTAGATTAAATCATAGTTTCTTTCCATAGAATTATTGTTACTAGTCCTAATTTCATGAAGGTGTTAATCTTACACACACAAATATCATCGTAGCCATAGAACAAAATTAGAACGTGCAAAATCAAAATTCACAACAACCTTTTCTGATGGCCTTTTTTCCAATGCAACAAGCTCACCTTTAAATTTTGTTGGGAAGCTCCATGAGTTACCAAAAAATTCAGACAAGTTTTGCACATGATTCATATATGTTGAATCAAGAATAGTAGAAGAGCACATCCATGCCTTCAAAGAAATTTGTAACTGTAAGGAGATTGCCCACCAAGATGATGTTTGTCATTTATTCCCATACACTTTGGGAGAGTTTGCATATAATTGGTACCTGAACTTTCCACGAGGGTCTATCTCTGCATGGAATGAATTTGAAACCAAATTCATCAATCAATTAAAGTTGCATGTGGACCCCGCTATGACGCATTACCAGTTCATTACAACGAGGAAGGATCCTAAGGAGCCCATCGCTATGTTTAACCCATCATTTTCACAAAATGCATCAAAAGCTGGAAGCACCTTACCATACCAGATGAGGTTGTCATACAAGTTTACCTCAAAGCTTTGGACCCTTTCACCTCAATCTTTCTAAGAAGACTCCCCCTAGCAGGTAGAGATACGATGGAAAAAGTGTACAATGAAGCCATCATATTTACCCAGCAGATGGACCCATAAGAAGGAAGATATGAAGAAGTACCTATCATGAGTAACCTTGTTGTCCCACATCCATTTGCAGCAAGTAACCAAGCTTAGGCCACTCACACACCTATGTTGAATCCCATTCCAGCACAACCATTTGCAGCCGTACCCCATCTATTACTTATCCAGGTTACAAGTCTCTTAAAACATAATTTGTAGAGAAGATAATTATACCCCAAGCTGATCCTGATACTCTCATGGCCTCTGAGCTAGACATCATGAAGAAGACCTTATCACAACTCACCAACAAGGTCACACAGATGAATTTAAATCCATCCCAAAACCAAGGTGGATACTAATGAACACCTGCTGGCTCAAATACATATCCTCAGAATGTGAGCGAGAATTTAATTACATACAACAACAACAACACACAAGAGAAACCGTTTGGGAAGAAAAGGCCAAACAGGCCATGGAACTCCAGACCTAATAATAGAAGCATCCCAGTAGACAATGCCAACACCTATTAGGCTTCAAAGGCTAATTTTTTTGGGGTTCCAAATCCATGCCAAGGCAATGATGGGTATGGAAACAGTTCCCATGATCACTACATCTAGAATCCAAAGGAGTCCCCGATGTAATTTAATGCCATGGTGTTCGATTCCTATGAGTCTGGAAAGGAGGGAAGCTTAGATGCCTATGCGGGAGAAGATGAGTTTGTGTTCCCCTTCCAAAGGGAGAATGAGCCTGAATACTTTGGAGTACATGCCCTCCAAAATGATAAAAAAAATGCATACAACCTTCGGAGCAAAAAGGAACCTCTCACCGACGGTATACCTCCAGGGAAACAACCAATGCCACCGGATCCCTGAGCTAGTAACAACCCCATGCCTCCTAAAATTATGAATAATCCCACACCCCTTACATCAAGCACCTATGCTGGCTATAGAGGTGCAACCTGGCCAAGTGACAAGTATACCATAGTTGATGAACTAAAGAAAACTAAAGTGAACATATCTATGTTCGAATTGCTGCAAGGTTTCCCACCCTAGAAGGAGGCTCTTTTAAAATCTCTAGACCATTCAAATCCCGGTCCATCAACCAATAGTACAAGGACACCTACATCCAATATACACACATCTGAGGTTTCCTACAATGTACAAAGAACCTACACAATTACCTGATTGATTCGGGAGCTTTATGCAATGTCATGCCCCTGTCAATTTGCCAAAAGTTAGGGATGGTGCCCCAGGTAACGAACCAATTGGTCATACAACTGATAAGACCAAGGTCAAATTGATTGGTGTGCTCAAGGATGTCCACATTCAATTGGTTATAGATCCCAAGATACAAGAATGCATAGACATTCATATAGTAGACATACCCAAAACTTATGGGATGTTGTTAAGACGAGAATGGACCAAGTGCTTGAGAGGGTGGATCTCCATGTATTTTACCTAGCTATGGCTACCATGGAGAGGTTTTAACAACCAAATCAAGATAGATGCAGAGCCTAAATTGAAAAGGATGATCACTAAGTACAATGCCCCGAATGAAGTCCTATTCATCCAGACCAATTTGGGCACTTATCGGATGGACAACATCTTCATGTTCCAAATCTGAGAAGGTGAAGAGTCGAACCATAGTCCTATCCAAGATCTCCTAGAGCTAAATATTGGTGAAAACATCTTCCAAAGTTTCATCGACAACTCAACAGCTAGTTTATGGCATCTAGGTCAAGATGTAGACCCTAATATCTTGTTACAACTAGGATACTGCCAACTACACTAGGCTAGCCACTCAGAGTTCACATGACCCAATTCCTAGGAAGCATTATCATGGGTGTTGGCTTAGATCTCCCTACTGAGTAAGTTGTTAGAAAAACTGACAATAAAAGAGGATATCCTCAAGATTGAAGACAAGAGTAACACCTTGCCAGAGATAGACAACCCAGTCCATATAATCACTCCAAATCAAAACTAGGACAATGGGTCAGACTCCAATGATAGAAGTCCTGCCTTGAATGTACTTAGTGACTGGAGTACCTTAGATGATGGAGCGTGTCCCCTTTACAAATAAATTAAAGAAAACATAGGCAGTGAAAGTGTTGAATTCCTCAAACCCAGACATACCCAAAATGCAAGAGAATTAACTTCTTCTGATAGTGATAGAGGGAGAAGGAAAAAACTCAAGACCAAGGAAATTCCTAGGAAGAACCCCACCAAGTCAAGCCCTACTAAGCAACCCCATATATGGAAACTACACTTTGACAGTTCCAAGTCTAAACAAGGAGTAGGTGTGGGAATCAAACTGATAAACCCAAGAGGTAAGTCTTTCTATGTTGCTTACAGGATACAATTTTTGTGCACTAACAATGTTGTAGAGTATGAAGCACTGGTCTGCAGACTTCTCCTAGCCCATGAAAAGGGAATAAAAATCTTGATGCTGGAAGGGGAATTGTAGTTGGTCATCAAGAAAATCTATAGTCAGTATACTTGCAACGATAAGAGGCTCTTGACTTACCAAAATAGAGCATGGGACCTAATCAATGACTTCAAAGATTTCAACATAAAAACCATCCCAAGGAGAAAAAATATTGTCACCAACACCCTATCTGTATCAGCCAGTTTATTACATCCAATGGAGAAATCCAAGCTAAAGAAATTCTTAGTTGAACTTGTTGTAGCCCCGGGCATTGTAGACAACATCACTAATTTTAAAGTCTTCCAAGATGATCAACACATCTTAGAGTTTATCATGTGTGCCGGTGTGTTCAAAAAATATATTATAGATGAGGAGAAGGAAGGTGAAGAAGCAATTAAACTTGAAGATCCTGATGATCAAGGTATCATAAATCTAAGGACCAACGCCATACCCAAAGGAATGGTAGAACTAGAGAGGATTTTTGACAGTGACAAGACTGCAGTAAGGAGGTGCCTGAACATAACACTTGATGGTAAATAATGTGATACATACAACCTTTGCACGAAAGAAGAACCAAGAGAGGCCCACATCAAGAAGGTGGGAACTAAAGAAGAAAAAGAGAGAATGGTCTAGCTCCTCATTGAATACCAAGATGTCATAGCCTGGAGCTATGAAGAACTGAGGGTCTGTACCTAAGGTGCTTGGACAGACTCGAGGCAAAGCAATTCCTAAAAGATTTTCATGACAAATACGGAATGGGACATGGATCAGCTGAGGCAACTACTCACCAAATCTTGAGGGAAGGATATTTCTGGCCTATAATATTCAAAGACACTAGCAAGCATGTGAGATCTTCTTACACTTTCCAAACTACTACAACTCGAGATAGAAATCTAGCAATGCCCTTACATCTAGTATATGAGGTATGCCCGTTTGCCCAATGGGGATTAGATTTTGTTGGAGTGATTAACCCCCCTTCATTTGTACGACACAAGCTCATTTTGATAGCTACCGACTATTGTACACACTGGATGGAGGCTCAAGCACTGAAAAATTGTACTATAAAGGTCGTGACCAAATTCTTGGAGGAGTGCATCATAACTAGCTTTGGGATGTCATTCTATCTGGTATGTGATAATGCTCCCTCTTTCTCTTCTATCTCGCTCACACAATGGGCCTTCAAAAACTAGGTAATCCTCAAATTCTCTTCAAATTATTATCCGCAAGGCAATGGTGTAGCAGAGTCTACAAATAAGAACTTAACAATAATGATCCAACACCTCCTAGATGAAAACCCCAGGGATCAGCACACAAAACTAAAATACACTTTGTGGATTGTTCATGTAAGGATCAAGAATGCCCTGGGGATGTCCCCATACCAACTAGTCTATGGCTTGCAACCGGTCTTCCCTATGAACTTAAAAATCCAAATTTTGAGATTCATGGACTAATATTTGGGAGGGTCAAGATCAAGTACAAATCAGGCTCATGAATCTCCTTAACCTAGAGGAGAAACAAACATTAGCCCTGGAGCATGTATCAAAGAATCAAATCATAGTCAAGAGATGGTTCAAAAAGAGAGCTACCATTAAAGCCTTTAGGATATCTAACCTTCTCCTTGTGTGGGATAAGGTGAAAGAAAAGCTGGGAAGCCACACCAAGTTCCAAAGATTGTGGAGAGGCCCTTACCAGATATTAGAGATCTTGGGGGAAAACACTTTTAGGATCAGCACATTGAACAGAGAGTTGACCCCATTTCCAGTCAATGGTAAATTCCTCAAACATTACTTTGGATCCTAAATAGGACTGCCTTCCATCCCTTTTACCATAGTCCCTTTTTCTTTCTTTTGTTTCCTTTCCTTCTTTTGTTTTTTTCGCCCTCGCCGTCAGTCCTTTCTTCCATTTGTGGTTGCCCTTTTTCCTTTTTGTCAGGGCTCATTTTGTTGTTTTGGGTCAGTGTGTTTTAGGTCCATTCCAAGGTAGTCCATAAATTAGAGAAGAAGTATTTCTTATTCAAATTCTCCAAGGAGACGTGCAACACAAGAACACTCCAAGAGATGAAGTAGTGATAGCTATAATTGATGGACAAGAAGAAGTTCAAAACTTGGTCATCCTGATCACAAAACACACTAAGAGACGACACTCGAGAGTGTTGGTTCCTTGAGCATTTATCATTTGTGACCTAAATTAGTGCATAGATTTGGGTACCCACAAATTCCATAACCCAAGTTTGAATAAATGCAAAGGCAATAACAAAAAAGAAAGAAATAGTTGAAGAGAGAGAAAAAGAAGCACACAAAAAGAAAAGTGTCCAAAAGAGGTCACAAGTGTAAGATCTTTGTGGCACAACCTAATCATTGCTCAGATCAAATCAAATACAAAAAATTACTGTTATGGACCTGAACACATGGATTAGATGAACATTTGGGGCTTGATACATTTCAAAAGCACACAGAAGAAATAAAAATCACTGTCCAAAAGATAGAACTCTCAAAGCAAGAAAAATATAGCCTAGCAGATAAAATGGACTTGGGTGACTATGAAAACCTCTACCAGGGCTATTAACACTTGATTGATAGTAGAGAAAGGTTATACTTAGGATTTGGGGAAAAATTTGTTGGGGCTATGAATGCCTGACTCGCAGTAAAGCTCTTTCCGGGAAACCCTGGTCTACTTGGCAAAGGTTGGGAGCAGCTACCAAACGTTCCACTTACCACAATCAAAGGTCAAGAAATGAATACATGTGAAAACACACTAGGAAACCCGTGGAAATCCTCAGATTGGAATTCATTGAAAGATTGTCGACACCAACACCTCTTGGTTTTGTTTTGCTACAAAGCTACAACCTGGAAGAGTATTGATGATGAAGAAATACCTTGGTCATTCCTCCTTTTATCGGGGCTATTTTTTATGGGCCACAACACACACCCCATTTTTTGGTCCTCAGACCATGGGGACACCCCTTCTTTTTTATTTTTGGCCTTTTTATGTCTGCCCCCTTCTCGGTCCCCAGTAGGTCAATCTCATTGAAAGCTTACCAGCTTATTAAAAAAAAAGAAGACACCTTTTTCAGTCTTTCATCCCTTTCAGCCTTTCGAAGGACCAAAGTCCTACGAAATAATAAAATAGCCGAAAGGCCAAAATTTGACCCTTTTGGTGTTTCAGCCTCCAAAAAACACTGAAAGGCTAAAGGTGTCTACCTCCAGACTTTTGGTGTTTCAGACCCCGAAACACCAAAAGTGCTAACGTACCACCCATGGGTTATAAATTGGCAAAAGGCCCTAATAGAAGTCACTTCACTTTCTTTCATCTTTAGTTCCTTGAGAGCTTGTGACTTTGCAAAAATTTTCCCTCACTCCTTGTGACTGATCTCCCTGCGCCTTTGAGCATCGTTGTGTCTTCCTCCTCTACTCCTAGCTCCTATGAGGTAGGTTCCTTCCTTGCTGCTTAGCAGTTTTTTCTCTCTTCTTGGTTTAGGTTTAGGGTTTTTGCACCTGGTGCTTGTCCAACCCAGTGCGTGCTAACTTCCCCTCCCCCCTAGTCTCCTAGGGCTTTTTTGTGCCTTCAACTTGGCGGGGAAGTCCCTCCTTGTCGGGTCGAGTCTGGTCATTTCTTGTTTTGTAAGTTAGGGTTTTTTTTTCTATTTTTTGTTGTGACCTTTGTCGCAAGTTTTTGGCCCCTGAAAGGCTGAAAAATAGGTTTGGTCTATCATCTAAGTGTCTCTCAGAGGTTTGGCCTTTTCATCCTTTCAGACCTCTGAAAGGTGTGAAATGCCGACAAATCTGAATCACCATAAGTTTTGTCCACCTTAAAAAGATTTTAGACTTTCGGAGTTCGTGACCTAGTTCATATTTTTGGCATTCACAGAAACTTTTGGAATTTTGCATATCGAAAGGCCCGACAAAGCTTGCTCATCAATGACTACTTTTTTGCACTTTTGGCCTTTTTAGAATCCAAACCATTTTTTGGCGCCTGAAACCCAGAAAGTGCAAAATTTGCATTTCTGGCTACTTAGAGAGATTTTTACCTTTGTTTTCTTAGATTAATTAGTTTTCTTTTAGTTTCCTCTTCAATAAAATATTGATACTTTCATTCTCCCTAAAGGGATGCTTGAACAAAAGACAATGTCTTTGATGAAATACCAATACAAGGGAATCCCCCAGCTTCAAATTTTGGGAACAAACACATTGAAAGCACTAATACTAACATCAAGAATGTAGACTGGGATTAGTTCTTGGTACAATGCTCCCAGCCAGCAGGGAGATTTGAGGACTGCACTGCAATAGTCCTATCTGGCTTGGTAAACGCAGCAGCCCAGCCTGTAGCTATCTCATCATTGGAACTGATTATAACTCTACCCAATCATTTCAACTTAGATGAAACAGTAGTCCAAAACATGGAGGCACAGGTGGTACTCGAAATAAGGCCAGATATCATAAAGGAGGTCTTCTACCTCCATAAAGGCATAGACGAGTTCTATAACTTCTACATTGGAAAGGGGCTCTAGTGGTTTAGCAACAAAGAAAAATAAGCTTATGAAATTGTAAATAATGATTACCTCAAGCAACCTCTCCCCAAAAACAAGATGGATAAGATAGACCTCCGACAGGGATACTTGAAATATGATATCTAGGCGGCTATAACATTGATAATCCAAGTTTATGGACTACCTTAGTCCATCCAACTTGAACACTATATGATCTTACTAATAGAAAGGATCAAAGCTCATAAAGAAAGGTTTGATTGGGGTTCCATCATCAATGATAGGTTGGATGAGCATTTGATTATAGTGAAGCATAACCCCAAGTTCTATATGAGCACCTACATAGTGTACCTATTGGCAGCACGGGTAAACTACCCAGGTCTTACCAAGAGGGGAAGCATAAATGATCCAAATCCTTGGCCCCACATTGTATACCCACAGTTAATGAAGAGGGAAAACATGCTAGAGGATTTCCATAACTACAGGATAGTCAATGATGCCTTCATATTTGCAGTCATCCGATACATTGAGGGTGATTTTGCAAAGAGGATGTCAGAAGAGGCAATTGCCAAGGTAAGGGCCACTGGGGCCTACTATATACAATTTAGAATATTCACTTACATATGGGTAGCAGGATCAACCTTAAAACCAAAGAAGCTACCCAGGTATCCATCTGATTGGATAATCATTTTGGAGATGGCTAGGCAGCTTGCAGATGCCTATGAGCATATAAAGTACAAGAAGAGGAACTATTGGGATTTTCCTATCTCACTAGGCCCATATACTCTACAAGATATGAAGGTATGTAAATCATTAGCCTTTGAATTGGATGACTACAACCTATGACTTTACAAGATAGTACAGACTTGTTTCGATCCCATAGGCATGTACAACCATATTATTGGCAAGTTCTACATTCACGAACCATACTTAGAAGATCATTGGATGAACTGTATAGATGATCATGAGGTCAGAATTTGGGATTATTGCAGAATGGATCTTACCTTGGCAAAGGAAGTCTTGAAGACCCCAATTCCCCCAAAAGTTTGGGAGTATGATTTGGATGAGGTCTTAGAAGCCATTTATACAAATGACAAGATATATGACAGACCCATCATAAACGCGGATATTGATAAGGATGAAAATGATGATATTGATTTATGGGCAAGGCATGTGATGAGAAAAATGGAGCAATGGATTAAGAGGCCCTACAAGATGAGCCCAATACCTGTGAAAACATTGATGGAGCCACCCAAGAAAGTATTTAAACAGTGAGGGGAGAAGTCTACCATCCCCAAGTATAAGAAGGCACCACCTCAGAAGCCAAGGATGGTATATTATCATGAGCATCTAGTGGAATATGGTTCTAATCTGAGGCATAAAAAGACAAGGATGATAGGGTAGATAGATCCTCCAGTAGGATTATCATAGGCTCCACCAAATGAAGGTCCATCCACCTCTGGCCAATCTCCTCCGACCACTGAGAAGGGGCAGAAAACATATGAGGAAGAGAACTTTTGTATCTCCACAATTGGAAACTATGCAAGAGGAGCCAGAAGAAGAAGAAGAAGAGGCATGTCTAACCAGAAGGAATAGGTCCTAGAGAAGGAAAGAGAAAGATACTACTAGGAAACATTAGGAGGACCCAAAAGAACAAGATAATCCCTTGGATGCCTTAGGGTTAGATGAGTTCCAAATGTCTGACTTTGAAGGTCTAGAAGGATTTTCAAATCAAGGGCAGGATACATTAGGGTATGATACATGAGCTCCATCCCTCCTTCAACCCCAACTGACCCTCACTCCACCTTCAGTCCAGTTCACCAATCCCTTAATAAATGTGTCTACTACAGAGGTAAGCTCCAGTTCTATCCAAGGGCCTCAGACCCAAGATATGGAGGTAGCTCAGAACGTAGCAGCAGACAAGGTTGTAGGAGAAATTTCTATTTCTACTCAACCACCACACATCCCTACTCCACCAACTTCTATCCCACCTCTGATTCCTACTCCACCACTATTGGTCCCGAATCCAACACTGTCTCTGCCAACTTCTGCTTCTACTCTCCCATCTCCCATTCCAGTTCTTCCAACACCTACTCCACCACCATCAATCCATTTTCCTTGCTCCACCGTAACCCCCCAAAGGGTAGTGAGTGCATAAGATGTATCACCATTCAAAACCACGTTGGAGGCCATGACTGGTCTTAATTCAGAAGTATTAATCAATTCATCAAATGATGAAGGCGAGGACAAAGAGGGAGAAGGTAGAGTAGCTAAAGAGGATAAGGCAGAAGAAGAAAGACGGGAAGGATAAATACAAGGGGAAGGAATGGATGAAGGAGAAGATGAACAAGGAAAGGTATAGGAGAAATATTTGGAGGAAGGAGTGGCCCCAGGATATCAAAACTTAGCTCCTATCCTCCATATTGCCCCATATGAGCCAGTGATTGCATCTGGTAAACCTACTTGTTTTACCAAAGAAATCTAGCTCAAAATGAGAACTTATACAAATGAGATAGAAGGGGAAGAGATGACTGTGGCATCTGTAGGGAAAGCCTTCCACCAAACAAAGATTAGTGTGCCTCCAAGGATAGTATCCTATGTAACCCAAGACACTAGGGGTCACTAGAAGGCACAGATAGAAATCCCTCCTACAAGCACTTCTCAAACATCAACCACTTTAGAAGATTACACATTCAAGGAGATGGACTTGGGAAACCTACTAGAGAAGGGAGAAAGACATTGGTAGCCTTAGGTCTTAAGCACTCTCTAGGGTTAATGAGTAAGGATGAGGAAACCATAAAATCATTGAAGGAATAGAATGAAGCTTTGAAAAGGTACATTTAGAAGGTAGTAGGTCCCATTGACCAAAATTGCTTAGAGGCTTCATTACAGGCCATATTAGACAAAAGTGCTACACTAGATTTACCGGCAGGCTTAACCCCTTCCTTCATCCAAGCAAGTGTAGATTGGAGGAATGACTTCAAGAAATATGGAGACAAAGCTATTAGGTTGGTATTCAGGTCATACATAACTATCTTGGTTGAAGCTAATTTGTTGATTGATCTGGTGGAGAATGAGGAAGGTTTGGATTCTGGAATAAGTAAATGGCAAGCCGCCCTTCGAGATTTGGAAGTGATCTAGAAACAACGTTTCCAAATTCTAGTCAAAATTTATGACGGAGGGGAACTAGACAACTTTAAGGCATGGATAAAGTGAATAGCCAAGACAAACAAGGTCTACAAAAGGTATTTGGCCTCCATAACAGGAAAGCACAAGGAATTCATAGAATGGATAAAAGAGATGGATGTTTTTTTATAGGGATTGGCCTCAACTTATATAGAGACCAAGACAAACTTTCCCTATGGCTGTCAAAGGAAGTGGTTCAACAATTTAGGGATATTCTAGTAGGTGTCAGCACCAAGGAGGCCTTACACTAGATTTTCTATTTCAAACAAGAAATGTAGATAATGTCTGAACACAAAGAAGAGATCAAGTTCTTCATTTTTGAATTGACTATCTTCAGAGAGAAGCAAGAACGAAGGGTCACCAAGGTGAAGATAAAAAAGATCAATTATGAAGAGATCCAGGAGATAGTGCATAGGCTCAGAGTATCCCATCTAGAGGTATTTCTTGACTGAAACCATAAAGTCCACTCAATAAGTTGGCAGGACAATTTTCACACTTTGCCAATTTTCTCCCAAGGTAAGTTCGGCCTTTCGGCCTTTTAGCCCTCCAGGTTTTTGGCCATTTTGGCCTCCCAAATATTTTGGCCTTTCAACCTTCAACAAGTCTGAACTTCAGTCTCCTCTAAACTTTGGTTTTAACACTTAGAATTTTTGGGGCACTAAAAATTTTTGGAGTAGCGGTCAGGGTCCAAAAATCTGGGTGTTTTTAGCGAGATCACATTTTGCACACTAGTTGAACTCCAGATCAGATTGTGATGAAGGGTGCTCCCCTTAATACCACAAACACATAACAGAAATAGAGAAGAAACAACAGAAATTTGCAAGAACAAAAAATTGGCTTCTTATTAGCTCCACAAATGTGGAATTACAAACTTCAAAATTACAATATCAAAAGCCACATGGGCATCCCTTACAATAATTTGTAGGACAAAGCCTCAAATAACCACCCAAAACTGCCCTAGAAAACACCACGGGCCTTCCTTAAATAGGAAATTTTCCACCGCCCGAGAAGGTTCCAGAAATCTAGCCATTAAGGCTGACTACCCTTAGCATTTATTTATTTTTCACTTTTATTACAAAAGGGTTGGCTTTAAATATTTACAAAACATGAGATTAGGTATCCCAACTTCTGGAAGCCATAACGTTTGAACCGTAGCTCTGATTGGCTATTATAACCACTTTCCAAAAAGGGGAGATCGCGATCTACAGTGCTTGACTCACGAAGTGCCAGTCAGCCGGGGGTTTGACCTCGATCCAAAGCCTCTAAGGTCCTAAAAATTGAGCTCAAAGGTTTTGCACCTTAAAATCTCAACAATAAATCCTTAATAACTTTGCCAATACAGATGATCTGGCAATGAAATTCAACTGGCATTCTTATATGACTATGATGAACCTTCACCTGGAAAATTAGAACATTCTGAGTTCAAATGACCAACTTACTAAAAATAGTAAGTTTCCAAAAATAGCAGCTTTGTACAAAATAGCCCTTATTGAATAGAAAAACACATATTTTTGGGTGATGCAAGATTGCCCTTACCCCCAAGATGCTCCTACATCAGATTGATGGTTAACTTGAGTTCATTTTGGAGGGACTAAGGGTCCCCTATTCGTCCCCACCACAAGAAGAGCCTCCAAATGAATATTCCAAGAAGAAATCCAAGAATCAAGAAGAAGACTCCAAGTTCTCAGAAGAAACGCACCTTTTCCTTTTCTCTTCTTGGCGATTTTGAACCTCCTTGTATGGGAAAACTAATTGTAAATGGATTTAAGAATCCATGTAAGTTATCCAGTATCAGTTAGCAGTAGTTTCCTTTCAGAAAATTTTTAGTTTTAGCTTATGTTCATTAATTTAGACTCTCTGATGCCCTAATTTCAGAATTCAGAGTTGTAGATCAAAAAATCTATATATTGTAATCACAAATCAATGTAAAGGGTCCAATTCTTAATGCAATAAAGATCTACGTTTGGTCTTCATTCGTGGTGTGTGAATTTCTACTACCTATGAGAAATTATTGAATGTATGCTTGCATTATTTATTATTTTCAAAGAGCCTCTTGTTTATTGTGCTTCGAATTCGTATTTCTTTAGTTGGAGTTTGATGTTGTTTGCTTACCTTTCTATGACAAATGCGTGGAAGAGATCATCTTTGGACTTAATGATAAATTTGTCTTGTGGGTGCACACATCTTTGTGGCTTCACAATTTGATAGATTTTGAATATCTTGCACAAGTGAATACATCTTCTCTCCAAACGCTTGCATCCATGGGGTAGTGAATTGTGACTTTGTCTGATTTATGCTTCATGGGTTTTTTCCAAATCTCCCCATCATTCAATTTGCAAGGAAGAGTTTACAATGGTTTATGTCTATAGGATTTCATTTTCAGCCATTTGTTTCATTTCTCGTTACTCTATTCTCTATTACATCCTGTCTTCAATTTTGAAAAAAATCAACATCTTGGAAAATACAAAATTGCATTTTATTTACAACACCCATATATGTTAAAATAGAAAATACCAAAAAAGAACTAAAGTTTTTTGTAGTTTGATGTCTTGAACGTACCAGCAAAGGCCTCCTCAAGAACATTCATATTTATCTTCAACAGAGTAACCAAGCAGGTTGTGACCCGACCTTGGGGAACCTTGGGAATAAATCTGTTATCCTTTCAAGAGAGGAAATTGAATCTCAAAAGCCTAGCAAGTTGGATTGTGTCAAAACAATGCTCAATAGTGCCTAATGCTAAAATTTTGTCTATAAATCTCTAATCATTCCTCTATACATTTTTCATACTTATTAATCCCCCTTTGACATTAATGGAAAAAGGTATACTAAAAAATGTAAGTATATACACATCAAAAATTTAGAACTGTTCACCAAAAAATCATACCATATGAATTATATCTTCGAAAGAGGTTTCCATGATCTTTGCCTCTGTTTCCCATGTTTTCTCCAAATTCTAACCAACATGTCTTAATCTATTCAAAGAAAAGGATAAAATATCAACATCCTTCATTAATTTAGGCATGGCTTCACCCACAGAATTCTTCATTGTCTCCATATCCCCAAGGTGTTTCTCCTGAATTGAGAATTTCAGAGTGATTAGACTCCTCTACACACCAAATATCCATAACACTCTTCCTTTTTCCACTTCAAGCACATTGATTTTGTCTAACAGTTTGGACACTTCCTTATCCAATTCTGTAGCTGATTGTGAGGAGGACCCGCAATTATTTACCAAGTCATCCATTATCTTCTCATCATTCTGGATTATGTCTACAATATTCTTCATGTGCTTAAAAGGATTGATACATTAGCTATATAACTTTCTTCCATGATCTATGCAAGACTTAAATTCATAAATAGTGGTACCTAGTATACCTAGATCCCATCTAATGGACTTGCATACGTCTTCTAATTTATTTTCCATGTATCCTCTTTCATTTTTTACTCCTACGGCCTTCTCCAATGAATCGAAGTGAACATCAAAGTCATTAAGGACTTTGCTCATCTTATCTACTGCATCATTTCCCTAAAAGGTGAAAGGTATGGGTAGAAGTTTGTTGATTATGTCTGCTACCCTTTCCAATACCTTTGAATTCTCTTTGTTATGCTTAGATCTCTCCTCTTCAATCTTCTTCTCCTCAGTCTTCTATTTCTTAGGTGGTGAAATTTTTTGGAGAACCTTGTTGTCCTCGCAAGAGTCTCTACTGCCTTCTCTATTTTAACCACACTTTTCCTCTACAAATATATTTTAGGTGGTTTAGGAGTAGTATCAGGTACAACAACCATAGTCTGGGGTGAATCTAGAACACGAACAACTTCAAGAGGTGGAAGGGCTGCAAGAGCAGTGCTCGCCAACCTTGAAGCTTTCTCTGCTGTCTTCCACCTTACTTCTTTCATCTCTTCTCTACTTATACCTTCCTTCTCAGCTAGATCATCAACAAGTTTTTCAATTTTTCTTTTCCTTTCTGCCCTAGTTTTCTCATCTATGACTTTACTATATTTTTCTTCATAGGTGCACCATCTTTCTTCAGTAGAATCAATCTCAGAAGATAAAACATGTTCAATTTACATGGTGAGAAATTTTGCACTGACCTCATAGCCCATAGGAAAACACCATTTCCTCCTAGGGTCTACTTCTTTGAAACATAAAAAATTAGTCTCAACCATGAAACATATTGCATCCTTATACCTCTCAACTATTTCTTTAGGAATTTTGATTCTTTCCTTCATTTATCTCTAAAATATCTTGAACATGCCAAAGATTTCTCCATCTACCCATGTATTATTTTGTCTTCTATAAATTTTTCTCACTTGAATAGTTGTGGTTTCATTATCTTTCCACACCCTAGGGTACATTCCCTAAAACTTGTGTACTATATGAATGTAAATGTGTATTAATAGTGATCCAAACCTGAATTCCTTTGACTTGTCTCACTTAATTTGTCTTACATTCTCCAGGAATTATTGTATGAGTACTTCACACAAATTTTATTGCACATTTTACTTCACCATTTTATATGCCATCATTATCACACCCACAGAAACAAAATTAGGTCAGCTACTATAGTGCAATTTATAGCCCAACACCATTGAAGTTAGTCTCACATCTTGCTAAAAGATGTCAACATTTTTCATTTCTCTCTTATCCCACTTTGAATGTTTTAGGGTTTCTACTTGTTTATTTGTGTTTTTTTCAACCACATGAACAAAACCAGTATTGTTCAATCCCTCTACAACATGAATCAACTTGCAAGTAATCTTAATATGTTTCTCTCCCATCTACAAAAATTGGTCATGGATTCTACTTAGAACAATCTTGATCCACTCTTCTTTGTCGAACTCATAAAGTTTCATCATTTTCATGATGCTAAGGTTCTGCAAATGTGCAAACTCGTCCTTCCAAGTTCCATATTCTTTTATCATGTAATTCATCTCCTGAAATATTTCAAAATCCCCTATTTTCTCATAACTTACTATGTATGTAAGCCCTAATATCTTCAACATGAAGCACACCACATGGGGTTTGAAAAATGTGCCTTCAGGATCATCGTCCATCGATTTACATGGATTTTTCTTATATTTTTATCTTGGTCTCTCATTAACATCAAATATCATTGGTGTATCCATGATGAACAAAGCTCATGGTTTGAAACAAATACCTTGTACTCATGAAATTAGGGTATGCACACTCCGCAATCATAGAATTTCTCTATCTCCTTTACATGCCACTCTGGTCTCCTTAAAATTTTATCGAATGGTGATCAAATGGTTTGATAAAATGAACTTATAATTCACAGTACTCAAATTGACACATTTACCAATGAACCTATAAGTATGCAAAGCTCCAGTCATACATCTTTTTGGTGATCATCCAATACAACATGTATAACCATGCAATCATATATATAGGCTTCAAATGCATTACAATATATATCTATAAGCTTGCATCAACTTATTCTGCACACAAGGGGCTGGATGGATTACTGTTCTATTTATCCAAAGCTCCCCCTAAGGCCATGCTAGGCCATTTAGGCTGATGTGGAAATTTTATCATCAGGAAAGGACTCGGTAGCATCTACTAACTCTCCCTAAACCTCAGTCTCACTCTATTCTTTTGCCTTACATACTTTTCCACTATCCTTGCTTCCTTCCTCTGTAAGATTTTAATTGAGCTCATCCATATACTCAGCCAAACTCTTACCAACATCACCAATGTTCTTCTTCATCACTATAGGTGGCCTCTTGTTTTTTGCTGGTCTATTATATCTACAAAAAATCCCTATATGTCCTTGATTGTTACATTTATAGCATGTAGGAGATGATCTGTTTTGATTAACCTATAACCTACAATTCCTTACGATGTGCCCAAAGTTGTTGTATTTGTAACATGTGATATTAGCTACTCTTTCCTCTATGATATAATCTTGTTTAGTGTTTGATTGATCAGTTTTTCTACATTCTTCCTTCTTGTGCCCATATTCATAGCAATTGAAACAATAACTAGAAAAAGACTTATAAGGAGTCTTACCTCTGCAATCCCTCTTCATCTGACCAAATTTTTTACATCCAAAGCATGTTCCTCTAAAAGGTATGATATTCTCTCTAGGTTCCTCTTGTTGTATAGGATCTTCTTGTTGATTAGGTGCCTCATCTATTTTGCCTTCAGATTTTCTTTCTTGACTTTTAGAACATTCAGCTTCATCAAAACTGAGTCTAGTCTTGTCACCTTTAGGCTTTTGTTTTTCAAGATGTTCATCAATCTTGTTGCTTCTTGCATGAAGTTTCTCAATGTGATTCTTTTCTTCAATAGTTCTTCTTTAATGATGTGATTATATTTTTCCAATTCCTAATACTTGATTTTATAACTGTCCAATTCAAGTTGTATTTTTCCCATCAGAACATTAGTACCTTTTAAGGTTTCATCAAGTTTGTTCTTTTCTTATTTCACTTGTTTAATTTCCTCAATCATCAGAATAGTGGTAGATTCATGTTCCTTTTTAAGCTTCTCAATTTGATCAGATGATTCAGTATCAATCTCCTCAACAAGTTCCTGCCTCTTGCTCCTAGAAATGTTAATCTTCTTTTTGAGTTTCTTGATGTAATCTTCTACTTTTCTAAGCTTGTATTTCAGTTCATCATAATAAGATTTTTCCTTATCTAGGTCTTCTAGTGTTGCTTCAAACTTTTCTTCCAAACTTCTTGAATCCATGTGGGTCTCCTTTAAGTTGTTAGAATTTCTCTCCAAGGGCCTCAGGCTCTGATACCAATTGTTAGGATCAAGAAACATTGAGAGGGGGGTGAATTAATGTTATAGCACTTTTTATTAACTTTAAACAATTCAAACTTAACCATGTAATAACAAAAATGAAGAGCACATAAGCATAAAGTAAATAACTCATAACACCATGATTTGTTCATGAGGAAACCCCAATTAAAGAGAAAACCTCGATGGGGATGATACCCACAAATTATATACTAAGAGTATAATGTCCCTGTTAGGAGACCTAGCCCTATTAGGAGATGAATATTACATTTAATATAATATCGCTATTAAAGGATGTAGACTCTATTAGGGGTGATACAAGGAGCTCATTTCTCTTACAAAATAAGACTATCTTTTTACAATGTTTTATCCTAGAAGATGAACTATACAAGCATCTTATATGCTTAAGTAGTCCCAGTTATAGATTACAATATCCTCTGCATTAATCTAGCATCACAATTCATTCACACTTCTCTCTTATATTATCGCATCTTGAAAACATCTTTACATATATACCTGATCTCATAATATCTCCAGTCAGCTCATAAGTGCATCAAAAAATGTGTCAATACATAACCAAAAAGTAAATATACAACATGTGATAATGACTTTATCAAGATAGAATAGGACTTGACCTATATCCAAAATAGCAATCCTAGAATCCACACGTTACTCCCTTAATCATTGTGACCACTCATCTGCCCTATTTCACTACTATATTGTCTTTGCGTACCCAAAACATGTTGTAACTATCGCCAACCAACTCCAAAATAAAAGAGACCTTAAATGAAGGTATAAAACATCCCATAATACATCCATCTAAGCTTGCATGATGTAATTCATCACATACTATTCTTGCAAAAAAACCATGCAACTGAATCCTGTCAACTGCTTCCTAGACTTAGTCATTTTTTCAAAACTGAACAACCAAAACTGGACTGTACTCCAAGTAACCATGCCAAAAAGTAGTATTTCCATAAATGACAACATATATGCTATACTTATTAGGCCACTTGCCAACAGTTTATTAGAGTGAACCCTAGATGATAAAATAAAAGGTGATGCATAAATTCAAGAATACACAAATCACATAAATAAACATAGATCAAGGATATAACTCAAATCTAAAGCTAAAATGTAGAATTATAATAAAAACATGAAACTATACTAAACCCTTGGGGAGAGGTACAAGCCAATCATTAATTATTGTTTCCTTATCATCCTCCAACATTCCTTGAAGCTTCAATTATAATGAACAATATTTAATGAATACTTGATGTTGTTGATTACTTCTCATACTTGTAAATCTGCAGACTCAAATTTGGAATTAATTTCACATCATAAGGATAGCATAACATGATTGATATCAAAAATGAGGAAAGAAACATGCTCATATATGAGTTACAACCTTTAATTTGATAAAATGTCAACTTACAATATTTATATATAAATTTTGAGTCTAGATTCAGAACTATTATGGCCAACAATTTACTCTCCCAAAATTCTTGCCAAAAATTGTTGAACACTATAATGGATTGATAATTACCTTAAAAAATAGGCCCCAATTTTGTAAGAAGTTAGATAATAGGGACCTAATATTGGATCTAAAATTTAAATTTGGATTGATAATATGTAAGTGTAGAATAAAGTGTGTTGAAGTTTGAAATAGTATAGGACTCAACTTATTGAGTTGGGGATAAGTTCAATGCTAGAGATGGTCCTAAAATATTTAGGGGAGTGGAAAACTATATTAAGTGTTAAGGAGAGTGTGAAATTAGATTAATAATTAAAGGATATAGCTTATGACACTACATTTAGCCCCAACTTTAGCAGTTGTATGATACTATGTGCATACGCAAGCTAAAGTATATAAAAGTAAACATTCATGTAAAAAGGATATTTTCAATGGTGTTGAACGAAGCCCCCAACATAGAAATAAATTCAATACAAGGTTAGGAACTACATCTGCAAAATTAGTTTGTTAGAAAAAATGAAAATCAACTAGAATGCTTACTAAGAGTGTTGAACTTTGAGGGTATCTATATGCCCTATATTTCTAATTACTCATATGAAGAGACATGATAATATGTATACAACATAATTGTGAAAATAAGTGATGGAATAACTTGAATAGGGTCATTTTTTAAAATGAAATTGTGTCAAAGAGCATTTGGTAAGGATAGCTGAATCGTGGTTCCAAGGCAATAACTATTATCTCTAATGTAGAGTGGTCCACACTATCATGAGAACCAAGATGCCATGTAAGAGATATCCCCAACTAAGTAGGATGGAGGTATTGAGGCGAGACATATGGAGGGCACTTATATGCACAAGCTAGGCCACACTAACTTTTTCCTATGTTCAAATTTGTGAATTTTGAGTCAATTTTATTTAAAATTGCCTAGGTGAATTTGTGGGCCCTTGATTTTGGGCACCTTTACTAATACGGGAACTATGATTGAAATTTCTAAAATGCTTCCAAAATTGAGTTAAAGTTGGGAGAAAGATTATATTTGAATTATCTCTTTTTAAAAAAGAGGGTCTTCTTGATCTACTCCCAAACTTCCTTCACTTAAAATATCTTGTCTAGGAAAATATTGTTGTTACCTTTGACTTTGATATATTATTCTATTACCACTTTTTTTAAATTTTTATTTATGATGTTAGTAAACAATTTTATAAACATGCTTGTAGGAAGAAATGAATTTAAGCAATGAATTTAATAGCATTCTCCATTTTTTCCTTTCACTGGCTTTGAAACTTTTGTAAAAAAGTAGATAAGCCTTTCTAGTGGAGCCCCAAGATTAGACCACTCTGTATACAAATGCACCATTTTTCTATTAGAACACAATCCCTTTGATTCCAGGTAGTGCTTCTTGCTGATGTATATTTTTTCATGCATTTTGATATTGTGTATATATGAGATCACACATAGTTCTTTGGAGAATGTAAGAAAAGTTATGTTGTTGATCATATTCCATGAAACAATCCAAAAATGTAATGATGATATAAAAAAATCAAAATGCAGAGTAAGAGAAAAGAAATGCATACCATAAACTCTATCAATTTCATCAATAACTAGCTCAACAGATTCATCTTCTGCATCGGTGAATTCATTGATGAAGTTCACCACGAACCTTAGGGATTCTATTGTGAGAGCCAACCCAAACTTTATCTGGATATTTTTAAGGGTTCGAGACCCCATTTTCTATTTGTTTCCCTCCCTGGTCTTTCTTCATATGATTTTCCTCTGCTCTGATTTAGACAAAGAAACTTTGTTTTCCCTCCAAAGTCATTTTTTTCATTTTGACAAGTCAAAAATCATGAAGACCAAGGTATAATATTAGGGAGAGCACTTTTTTTCTTTAATTTGTTTAACACTTGAAAACCATTTATTTATGTAATTGCACCTATTTTTTTACCTTGATGAAAAAATAGGTAACAATAATATCTATAAAAATGATCAACACACAATTAATTTGATAGATTATAAAATAATTCTATTTTTAAAAAATAATCAACATAAATTCTGAAAGAAAAACTTTTCGCATACCAAAAGAGTTCATTGTTATTTCTATTTCGTGTTATCAAGATGATAAAGTATATCAACAAGCGAAGATAGAAGTGAATCAATCTTCATTTTTAGGGAAAAATCTTCATTTTTAGCGCAAAATGCTTTTGTTTAAGGGAAAAGTCTTCATTTTTAGTAGACTCGGCCATAATATTTTTACAATCGATTTAAATTGAATCTAATTTCTTCTAGAAATAGCTACTTAAACATATTAATGTTAATTTTGTCTTAAACATCTTAAACTTTTGAAGTACTTTTAAACACTTCACCCCCTACAACTATGAATATGCACCTCCATAGTGCTAATTGCAAAAGGCTAGTTATATGAATTTCGCAACCATCTAACAGTAAAATTTTGAAATACTTTTAAACACTTCACCCCCTATGACTATGAATATGCACCTCCTTGATGATAATTGAAAAACACTTAGATGAATTTCATGATAATATTTAAAATAGTTTTAATTTTAAATTAAAGATAATTAAAACAATCATTTAGGTTTGTAAGATAAAATGTTAATTTTGTCTTAATAAACATCTTGAACTTTTGAAATAGTTTTAAACACTTCACCCCCTACAACAATGAATATACACCTCCATAATGCTAATTACAAAATTCTTAGATGAATTTCGCAACCCTCTAACATTACCTAATTAAGAGACATACAAAGCTATTTTAAGATTTAAAGAAAAACAATAGCTAACATGTTTAAGGGATAAAGATTTCACGCATGCAAACAAAATCTGATTTGATTTGAACATCTAATACTATATGTGAGTCAAATTTGTTTTAGGTGTGAGATGAGAAACCACTTTGAAACAGTAAACCATGACTAAAAATGTGTTTGATGGTAACTATTCCTTGTGATTCAGTCTCTAAATTTTGTTTATCGATCAATTTTGAAATCACCTGAAACCTAGATTTTTGGCATGAGATAGGTGTAGATGAATTGATCACGCAATAAGCCTATTCATGAACAAGAATTACTAGTGAAATGAAACTTCTAAATAAATAAGTCTATGATATTATCAAATGTTATTATAAAGGAGTAATAATCATTCATTTAGTCACCCAACTAATTATTTATTCATTTTTGTTTGGGTGACTAATTATTTACTCATTTTTTATTTGTCTAGCCATGTGATTTTACTTAATGAAAAAATTAGTCATTTATACTTGTGAATTGAATAAAATTAGTAGAATTTGATTAGTTTTAGTCACATGACTAAAAGTTTTAGTCACGTAGTCACATATTTGCCAAATTCTACTAGTAGAATCTAAAAAATGCAATCAAAAAGGGGCCCACAGATGTTTAATATAGAGATCTCATCATGACGGGTGTTATAGTTTCCTCAGATGTCTCGATACATGTATCATTATTCTCCTTTCATGTACATAGCATGGATGCCACTTGTGCCTTTTCAACTCCCTCGCCATCATGAGAGAATAAATTCCCAACTCTGCTTATAACGATTCCTCATTTTTTGTGCATGGATGTGATATCATTTTCAGATCAAATATACCTCAAGATTCACCACTTGATGTAAAAGTATTACTTTTCCTTGAAGGATATGGACCCCACCACCCTTTTGAATGATGCGACCACAGACTAGATATGTATCGCAACGACTAAAGTTTTTGAGCGTTGGCCTCCCCTTTGAAGTTCAAAAACTTGATAATGCTGACACATGGTACCCACTACATTGAGAACACATTGGAAGATGAATAATTTTAAGGAAAAAATTCTTACGAGCTTGTTAAAAACTGCACCATTCTGGTATTTGGTTACCCAGCGAGGCCATAACTTTTAGCTCATTACTCAAAATTCAAAATGTTATACCTCGTTGGAAAGGTATTCAAGAGATTTAGTTCCATTCCCTTAGAAAATTTCCTTTGAATCATAATTATAAGAGATGGATGATAGTTTCAACCTCAAATGTTTCTCTGAAGGCTTCCAAAAATGCACCTTTCTAAAACATATAAAAATATCAAAAAAAATATTTTTAAATTTTTTTCATCTCTACTCAATATGTTGCTTATGTATTGTCTAAAATCACCTTTAGAATGCTTTGGATGAAGGTTTTGGTAGATAAAATCTACATACCCTTCTCGAGTCATACATTTCAATGTATAAATATTTAAGGCAGAACTATTGTCAATCATGACTCATTTGACCTTGCATTTCTTTATGATGACCTCAATTTTAAGAGGTTGGATGTAATTATGATCTAGGATCATGACATCTGATTGGGAGAAAATAAGGTGGTATGTGGAAAATATATGCACTACCGTAGCTTGGAATTAGGTAGGATCAATATTTCTTAGGACGCAATCCTCTTGCAAAGTGTGTGTTAGGATATCTTGATTGGTAGGAGTTGACTTCAAGAGGTCTAAAATAGAGATTTGTGTGAGAGCCTTCCCTAATTATATTTGTGACTTTCAATAATTTCATCTACAATGTGGTTGTTTTTTATTAAGTGAAAACAAGTTTTGAAGGGGACTAGAAACCCTTTACAACTTTAGGGAGAAATATATATCATCAAAGCATAACATATAAGGACCGAACACTAAGGAAAAAATAGTTGGAAACCTGGGACAAAATTCAGAAAAAGGACAACAACCAAGATAGGGCCAATAGTCAGAAACAAAAAAGGATAGAAAAAACCCCCAGGTAGAGATAGAGTTAAATGAAATTCTTAAGAAGCTCTTCCGCTTCCAGCTCAATATGGCACATGGTATCAACATCCTTATTCAATTCCTCTATATCCTTGTTAGCATTTTGCATCATCTTCTTCATGTTAGCATGGGTTCTCTTACCAGGACCACCAAGAACATCAATAGGGATAGTTTCCTTTGTTGGAATGACTATGGAAAGGTGGGACTGAGAGGGGAGGGGTAAATCAGTACTACAAAAACTTTTATAATTGAAACTGTTTATAACCATATATTGCTACTGCTATTTGCTGAAATCAATAATCTTGAAATGAAACTAATATAAAACTAATAAAACATATCATCAAAAAATTCAAGCAATAGAACTCATAACTCCATAATTTATTTTACGTAGAAATCCTTGGTTAAAGGAAAAAACTGCGGTGGGGATGATACCCACAACCTTCACTAACTGCAGTATAAAGGGTGCTTGGTTAGAGCTTACAATGTTTATCCATTTGATAGCTTACCCAGTTAAGAGTATGCAAAGACTTGTTAGTTCTACATGGTTAAATGATTTTACAATCTCTACGCTCAGAGATGTACCCTGTTAAAGGTTTTACAAATATTAGATCGGTTAAGATCTACCCAGTATTGGGATTTCTATCTCTCAATACAATAGTATCAAAAACTTAACAATGTCTACTATATTTCATAAAAAAAAATGTTGATCAGACTCTATGTGCTCTAAAATTTATGTTACCTCAATTATCAAACTGTAACACTGCTCAGATTTTATCTTCTGTAGCTAAATATCTGCTTGGTGCTCTCTGCTCTTCTCTTTGTTCTTCAAATGACTCCTTTAACTTTTACTAACAATGTCATCCTTCTCTATTTCATCACTCTCTCTAATCTTCTTTATAAATCAACCATTAAATATTTGGTTAATTGCCTCTTAATCTTATGCGTTAGGTACGCTATCATTTTTTTTAACCGTTAGATCTTCTTTTCCACTCGGTGATTGTGTCACTTTTACATAGGTACTTAATGATTTTCTTGGAAATAAAAAAATTTGATTAACCGCTTAATCTTCTTCTTAGATCTTCTCTTTGAATTAATTCAATCATTGATCTTGTAACAAAATGTTCTTCGTCCATTGTATAATCACAATTAATGTTGTGTCAATTTATTAAATGCCTCCTTATCGCATGCAATCAATTAAGTAACTTGGTAGAGTAACTTCTCTTTTCTCAATTAATTTATCTTTAGTACTCGATAACTGTCAACTTGATGTACTTCATATGTGCTTAGTGTTTGGTAACTATAGACTCTTAGTGTAGTGCCTTTAGCTCTTTTGTATGCTTTATCAACTTCACTAGCTTTCTCAGTGAACATTACCGACTTATTAAATATTTATCTTTCTCTGTTTCACCGATTGACTCTTTTGACTCATATGAATTTTCCTTAAGTAATGACAACAAAATATCTATAGAGATAACTTCATTTTCATCAACAACCTATATAATGGATTCTCCTTGTTGGTGTTCTCTAGCTTTGCAATGAGGATCCTAAGGTATTCCAAAGAATCCTTGAGGATCTTAAATCTATGTTCACTAATCTTCTTAAGAGTATCCTCCAAACTAGTAACTCTTTTCTCAATAATAGAAAACCTATCATCCACTTTCTTAAAACTTGAAGAGTAGAAATAGTCACGACATTAGCATCATTAATAACATTGGTGAGATCTCTGAGCTCCTCAAGGAAGGATCTATCCTTACCAGCACCAATGGCCTCCATAAATTCTAGTTTTCTAGTAAAGCCCCTCTAATTTTTTTTCATTTCATTCACCTCGTGGACTACACAGTTAAAAATCTTGTAAAAATCTAGTGCCCCTTCCTTAAAAGTCTGTAGAACATTCATATTGGGATCCTTGCTACAATTATTAATTTTAGAAAAGGTAGCTTCCTCCCTAAAAGTACCTATAAAAACATCAATATCAAGATCACTCTGGGGAATAAAAACACTACCAGTCACATTCTTAAAAACCCTACCATCTTCCATATTTATCTTCAACACATTCTTATTGTTGGGCGACAAAGGTGGGGGAATAATAGAAGTGTCCGCAGGATTCAACTACACTAGAATATGGGGAGGGGGAGGAATAGGGGTATTCCTACTAAAATTCTTAGGTTTTCTAACCATCGAATCCAAAATGTTAGGTTTCTTGCAAGAATACCTCACACTTTCCTCAAAGGGTGTGTCCATATCCTCGCTACTATCGACACCATCTTCAACCCAAATCTCCTCCTTGATTTTCTTCTCACTCCTACCTTCCGAAGTCTCCCCCTTCTTAATCTTACCAGACCCAGTGGACACCATTTTACCCTTACCCTTTCTAGCACATTTCTATGGGGTATCTAAATCATTGTCTTCCTCCAACCTAGTATCAGACTCCCCATCCTCCTCAGAATCATCAAAATCATGAGAATCCTCATCCGAAGTTGAATTCTCAAAAATAGCTTTCTTAATGGAATTAGCTTTAAAATGATCAATAGTTAATACCATAAGACCTTCATGAAGGGAATGAATGTTATCTGGATTAAACCTAGCTCTATTAATACTTAAGTTCATAGAACAAAAAAGAAAATAGGGAAAAGATACCTTCTGATTATGCCGGAAGTGGTTTAGAAAAATAAAATGATAGACATAAACACGAGAGAATCTCCCATCCAGCATAATATATTGTATGATGGAAAAGAGAACTAACCTCCAAATATTCTTGATAGCCTTGGGGAAGTAGTAGGTTTTATCAATTTTGACTACGTTGTCCCTCTCCTCCTACTCTTTTGGAAACTTCATAATAGTAGCATCAGTAAGCTTCCAAATTCTATAGAACTTCTTCTCCACAATGGGCATACTAGTGACTTTTGCAATCAACCCTTCATCAATTTTGAACTTTCTCTGACCAATAATCATCTTCCCCTCCTTCCAGTCCTTCTTCAAAATTCTATTAATTGAAGGGTTACGACCATGTAGATATTCCATAAAATTAGTCATCGTACCCGCCTCCAATATCTCCCAAGCTTTGGGAGTTTTCTTCCAATCCTCAGAGGATAATGGCTCCCTCCTCTTTCTATTACCTCCCATAATGCCTCTATCACAACCAATAAACACAATTATTAGAGAAACCATAGGAATAGTGAAGGCTTGATAAACAATGAAACTTTTAAAAAATGAAAGCCGATAAAGGATAATAAACACCCAGAAAGTGTGCGAAGTCATATCATAATGACTAACCAAACTGTCAGTCGGACAACCACCTTTACTTAGCATTATTTCTTGGATTATTGGAATTAACCTACCTAAACCCATGCAAGACAAAACAATTATTAAAATAATTAATATCTCCCTATCCTTACATATAATGTTATTAATTGTTCATGAGGGGAGAGATAGACCCTTTAGACATCTAATTATGTTGTTGGAGTCTCCTTCAAGATAGACCTTAGTGAACCCCATTTTTTAGCAAGAATGAGGGATTGAAGAGCCTCCATATCCCTAGCTAAGTGGTTATTCTAAGAACCCAAGGGGAGTACAACCACTACAATCTACAACTTGGTTGTTATTCACATCTATAAGGAAGTGATCTATGGGATCAAATTGCAAATCATTGTCATCTAGCTAGTTCACCATGAATTATTTGAGAATGAATTGATTGAGTGGATCAAAATTAATGGGAAAATTTCCTGATATATCGGGTGGAAGGTTGGAAGTAGGATGGTATGGTGGATCAGGAGATGATGTGGAGAATTGTGGATTTTTATTCCCATGCGCTTCTAGATTGGGACCTATTCCTAATGAGCATGATAAATGATATGCAAATTGAGGATGGTGAGATGTAATACTAATTTCAAGGATAGGTGATTGATTAATTTATTTGATGATAGATTGATTTTAAGATGGATTGATTTGATCCAAGGATTGATTGATTTGATGACTTACTATTATGATGTGAGGCAGGAAGCTCAATAGATTGTGCGACAAGATAATTGATCAAGAGGATACACTCAAATAAAAAGATGGATCAAAGTAACCAAACTTATGGCTTGAGGTGATAAGGTCAAAATGATGGATAATTTGACTCTAGACATGATATAGTAAAAAAGAGTGATAAAGTCAGTAGGATAAGAGCTATAACTACTTAGTGATGTGAGACCAATTATGGATGAAGAACTAATTTTGATTTTATTTTTTATTTTGAATCAATGGTTGGTTTGATGTTTGTATGTTTGATTGGCTAATTGATTGATGTGATTGATGTTTGATTTTTTGATTAATCCCTGACTTAGGAAGATAATGATGATGATGCAAACTTGGATTATGACAATGTAATTTGGAAAAATGTAATTGCAAAATAAAAAATGGGAATGCAATTTTGGAGACTGATAATGAAAATATAAATAAAGGAAGTAAATGACTGATTTGGTAAATGCAAAATTTTTGGGACAAATTGACTATATTCACGATAAAAATTAATTTTATGATAATGGAAGTAATGTAATTTGAATGGGAAAATGTGTGATAATAATCAAACCTCAATTTTTGGATTATAATGGTGATTATGATGATTCTATTTTGGAATGTGCAAATGGGAATGGGAATGATTAATTTCAAAAATGCAAATGAATTTAACTATATTAATGCCACAATTTTTGAAAATGAAAATGGTAATGGGATAGGATGAAATGGGAACGACAAATTTGACAATGCAATTTGTGATGAAGATGACCAATTTTGGGAAACTATAATTGATAGATGGTTTGATTAGGTAACTACAAATCCATTGGTCAAAGTGTAAAGTTGAATTTTTGCAAATTTGACAACATAACAGTATGAAAGCATAATCCCTCTATATGATAGTGCAAATCCATTATTTTTGATAGAAAACCCATGATTTTATCAATAATAGCAACTGACTTGGTAGAGAAGTGATCCCAAGGTTTGTGATGACAAACCTATGGGATTGAAGTTGAAAGTAACTATACTAATTATGTCAAATTTAGGTTTGGAATATAGGTATTCCCATTGGGTATGGGTTTAGACCCACTAGTTCTAGGTGTAATCCCATTAGTTCTCCAATTTTTGCAGAAAACTGACTTGTTTTGGACTTTTTTGGTAGAAGAAAATGAAACACACACACCAACACAAGTATGGATACTTGACATAACTGATCAAGTGATATTATGCTAAAAAATGTAACATCCTAGGCTTGGAAAAATACTACTTGTTGAGTCCCGATTTGAATTGCTCCAAATACTTAGAACAAAGTGGACAAGTAGAGATCAAGTGTCATTGGTTCCCCTCTATGACATGGGAATTGTATCTTAGCTATGAAAAGTATCTACTTATTAGCTATGAAAAGTATAACATTCGGGAGGCTTTTAAGGTATGACCTTATGCACCAACAATTGTGGGATTTGGGTTGCTAGAATAGTTGGTTCGTAGTAAGGGCATTCATTCAGGTGGCCATAGACTCAATGGTTAGCCCAATTAAGCGGTCTCCCAACCTTTATTTGATAAAGTCAATTAAATATTTTTGTGTGTCATAGTGTGGATTACACATCACACAAATACGAAGAGATACTTTTTTGGTATGACACATCTACACCTGTTGATTATGTTTTTGTAGAATAAACAATTACATACCCCATTTGCAATATAGACCACACCTTTTATACCACTTTAGTGTTCATTCCCATAGTATTTGTGTAGGCCCATTTCAGCCCTCACATCAACCTTTTTCCTTCTAAAGTTTCTCAAATTCCCTTTCAATAGCTATATTGTAGCTTCACATTTGCATGATCCATGTGTATCCCTTGTTTCTTGTCAATTTTGAGTGTGATTTACTTGGACACATGTTACGTAGACGTCCACACACTGCATATTAATCCACATACATCCCAATGTTCAAATATCGCTCTTGAGCATGATTTACACTTGTCACTTGCCTTGGTCGATGGAAATGGATCAAATCTTCTAGAAAAACTCACAAGCCTCATTTTCCCTCCTCTTTATACTTTAAATCCATCTTTTCATCTCATTTAATTTTGTTTTTTCTTCTCTTGGACCCTCTCACAAAATATTGGACATTCCCTTGGCTTTGCAACTCTCTCTCTCTCTCTCTCTCTCTCTCTCTCTCTCTCTCTCTCTCTCTCTCTCTCTACANCCCTTGTCTTTGCCTCTCTCTCTCTCTCTCTCTCTCTCTCTCTCTCTCTCTCTCTCTCTCTCTCTCTCTCTACAATGATCTATATTTTTCAACAACATTCTCTCACAGTGATATTCATAGCTCTCTTCGCTTTCTCGATCCTATCTGGTTATATCTCTCTATTTCTCTTTTCTCTTTTAAGCATCTTGGGATTTATAAAACCCTTATTTATCAATATTATTTTATCTCATGTAATAGGGATTTCCCTCTATCAAGCGGGGTTTATTTTTATTACATTATCATTCATTTATCTATTTATCTTTTCTATCTATCTATTTGGCTGTTGTAAAGATGGAAACACCAAAACATGGACTTGACTGAGGCAAGTCTCCAAATAGACCCAAAAAAAATTTCCTCTCTTGTATGTGTGTAGGTTTATTAGAAGTATTTAGCCACACAAGGGTTTGCGTATGTTTTATTTATTTCATTTCTATTCATATTTGATATTTAATGTTTTCTATTACTTTTCTAAATTTTGGGCTTTTGTAGGTTGCTTGAAGAAAAGAGTCAAGTTTTCACTAGATTATGAGTCTTCTCTACCATGGTATGCATAGGACTATAACACATTGCACAAAAATATATGTTTCATGCTAGTGTCTTTGGTCCAAACACTCAGATTTGGACCAAAGACTCTCTATTGTCTGGTCTTCCCATTTTTGTAACCAAAATATCATTTCTATTTGTCTATAATAAGATATTTCCACTAGTTTATCTAGTTAGAGATATTTAAATGTGTGTTGTGAACTTTCCTCTCAAGGGAAAAAAGACAGAACAATAAAATTACCAGCGCAAACCCACTAATTGACAATGTATTCCCATCGCTTCTACTTAAAATGACTGAAACTTATACCTGATTATGGAATAATGGGATCATGTTCCCATGACTTATGATGCCAATCTAATATTTCTAGATGCATTCCCACATTTTCTGATAATTTCAAACTAGAGTCAAAATGACTTCTGTCAAAGTGGAAATCAACCTGCTACCTTGCATTTTTACCTACAAGAAATCTGAAATCTACAAAAAAAACACTAAAATAACAAGTTACCTGATTAGTTGACTTGTGAAGTAGATCCCATCAGGTGTGCCAAAAACATGTGTGTGAAAATGTGAGTAATAAAAATCAATTGAAATGTTACGCTAACAATTTGAGTTACAAAAATTCAAACAAACACTCAAGATTGGACGTTAAAGGAAGACTAAATAACAAGAAAGAAAGTATGAAATACAAACTCCCAATCCTCCTTTGTTGAGGATTTGTCCTTTTGATTTGGTATTTTGGTATGTGTGCTCACTATTTTTTCTTAAAAAGTGCCCAATATTCTCCATGATGATGCAATAGATAATGATAATATATAAAAATGAAGGTGAAACTATGGATTTGATGATACAATGGATGTTGAAATTAAACTAAAATATATGTAAATGGATGCAAAATGATAAAATTTTGAATGCTAAGATGACTAGACAATTTGGAATTATGAGGGTGTTATGCGTTATAGTGGATCAAACTTTTTAAATCAAATTGGCACTATACCTTTGCTTGAAATGGAAGTGGACGATTTGAGAAGGAAAAGGGAGAGTTTAAATAGGGTTTGGATGCAAGGTGATGGGTTCACAAAATGCCACACTTGTCATAAAAATTGAAAAGTGGCATCTCAAAGGATGACATGCGAAAGGGAGGCCAAGTGTCAATTTTGGAGTAGTGGTGCCCAATATTGGAGTTATTTTCCTATTTATTTAAAATAGGAATATGCACATATTTGGAGAGGTTAGGATAGGGTTAGTTAAATCGGAGGTTTAGAAGGATAAAGTTGGTTTGAACCTTGGGTTAGCTAGTGGGTTTGGGGTTAGATGGAGGTTGGATGGGATCAAGGGTTAGTTGGTGGGTTAGGTTAAGGAACGGTTAAGGTTAGGAGACAAGTGATAAAATTTAATTAATTAATTAAATTAATTCAATTTTGGATCAAGGAGGAAAAGGAAAAAATAAATTAAATAAGACAAGTTAATTTAGTTTGTTTTATTTTATAGAGGAAAGGGTAAAATTAATTAATTAAATAGATTATGGATTGTCATTAATTATCTAATAGGGTTATAGCTTAATTAATTTAATTAATTTAGCTGGGGGGATGACATTAATCAATTAAATAATGTGTAATTATTTAACCAATAAGTGAAACTAGGCTAACTAAATACAATTAATACAATTTAGATGTCTACAAAAGGTTCACAACTATTATTCTCATATTTGTATATTATATTCTCTTAGTCTACCACTATCATTTCTTTCTATGAAATTCTCTAACTTCATGAGAATCTAAGATAAGATGGTCAATAATGTTCATAATATTTTAGTCTTTATTTTCTCAACCACCTTGGATAATTCTCCTATAATAGGTTTGTATGGTCTCTACATCTCTACAATAGTGTCTCTCAACCACATTGGAAATCTTGAACTACGCCTTACAAATATTTCACCTATATGTACTCTGGGTCGACTTGGATATTGATGTAATGACATGTCTTGCTCTCTAACCCTACCTTCTTCTAGGGTCTTCTTCTTCTAGGACACTTCTCTAGCCTATTAGGGTCCTTAAAAAACCCTAATTCACAAGGATTCCATTCTCAATCCTTCACCTATTCAACTTGTCCACACCAACAATGAAACCAACTCAATCACTAACATTCTCCATGGATGTCTTCTTTCATCCCACACACCAAATGTTCACACATAACTAGAACCAATCACCAGTGGAGAGGGAGGTTCATTCCTAGGGAATTTGACCCATTACAATACCTAACAACACAAAGTTGTAATGAAATCCTTATCGATTTCAAGAACTTGCTTGAATTTGCACAAAATAGGGCTACAAGGAATCAAGCCTAATTACACACCTTTTGGAACCTAACTCCAAAAGTTGCTCAACAAGGTGGTAAAAAAATTACATTCTCAGACACCCTTTTCCAAAACACCTTGTATTTATTTGGTCTCACTTCCCCAAACTATCCGTATAGTGGGTTGCTATAATTGAGCCTAAAGTCAAGGGTTTCTCAAATTACAAAGAACAACCACAAGGGTTTGTTCTTTTACCTCAAAGTGATCCACACCAAAACTTCTCCTTGGACATGGGGTTCCCTTACACACATATCCTCCTCTCCACATGCTCAGATTGAAGAAACCAATGCATTCAATCACTCATAATGCTTCTTCTTTTCACTGTATTCCCTAGCCATACACCTATAGCTCGCCTAGGGCATCACTGGAAAAATATATGTCTTTCTTTATAGTGCCCAAGATCTTGCACCAATAGTGTACAAGGAGTCATCTTCCAAATCCCAAGGAACTAGACAAAAGCTATGGTGGGAAAAGGAGTTATGACTCCATTATCAAAATTTGTCTGGAACAGACCAGCAACAGTATAGAACACAAAGTATTTACAAGAAGTGTATAAAACTAAACAAAAATACTGTCTAATTCCACATATAATTCAAAGATCAACTACCCTATATCATTCACTTGTTATAGTGCTAAAACTAATCCATTCAAATATCTCTGTAATGAAAAAATAACAAGATTACACACACAGTCATATATGCTTTCTTGAATTCAAAAATGTAAGTTCATACAGTGGCAACCAACCTTGCTACAATGTCCAATTTTCCCTTATATAGGGTGGTGAAGTCGTTATCAATCCCTTAGGGAATCTATTGAATGATTTGTCCAATTCTTTCAAATGTTGTTGGAGCAACATTGCAAAGTGGCAAAATTCAACTTGGACAACTTTTTACCATTTCTTGCAAACTATATCAAAATGCTTCAAAACTTCACTAAACTTCACCAAAGACCCAAATAAGGGTAGAAGCATGATTCTAACCTACATTATCCCCTATTGACCTCATGATGAAATCATCATGACACATGTTCCAATTAGAAGGCTTTATAACTTATTAGCCCTAATTACACTTTCTAAAAGGTCCTAAGGCTCAAACTGAACACATCATATCTCCCCTATACTATGGTCAAAATGACCTTAATCTTGAATCAAGATTTTTACAAACAAAAAAATTCCATAAGGCCACACACACACACAACAAAACTAAGTAGATTTCCAAAACAACCTATGGGTGCTCATGCACCATACTCCCCCATAAGAGAAAGTCAAGTCACTCCTGTGGCTAAGATATCTTCATAAATCCCGAACTTCTTGAAGCCTGTAGTTGCAACCCATGTTTCCTCTGACTCTAGATTATCTTTCCACTTGATGAGGTGTTCCATGTACACCTTGTGTCTAGTTTTCTTCTTGACCCTTGAATCTAATACCTTGTCTTCTTTTTTCTGCATCTTGGGAGGTAAAGCATCAGACTCTACATCTTTTCCAACCTCTTCTCTATTCACATCTATCTCAGTTAAGGGTCCTTTAAACTTTATCAAGTCTACCACATTGAAAATAGGTGAGATTCTCAAATCAGTAGGTAGATCGAGTTTGTAGGCATTAGCCCCATATTTCGCTAAGATTTTGTAGGGTCCCACCCTCTTCATCTGAAGCTTGGTAGGCACTCCTTTTTGCAACCTAGATTTGTTCAAATGTACCATGACATAATCACCTAATTCAAATTGAACATCCTTTCTCTTCTCATCTACTTTAGCCTTCAATTTTTGAGTAGTCTCCATTATATTCTTCTTCACCTGTTCTTGAATCTCCTTCATGGTTTGAGTGAAGTCTTCAGTATGACTACTCCTATACCCCATAGCTCCAAGGTCTTTGAGCTCACATACACCCCTTGGGTTCATCCCATAAACAAATTCAAATGGGCTCCTACCTGTTGTCCTATTAACACTGTCATTATATGCATATTCTACTTGGGGAATGACCACATCCAATGTTTTCCCATACTCCTTAGTTAGGCACCTTAACAAATTACCAAGCACTCTATTAACCACCTCAGTTTGGCCATCAGTCTGAGGGTGGTAACCTGAACCAAATGACAGGTTAGTACCCAATATGCTCCATAGTGTTTTCCAAAAATGGCTCATGAACTTTACATCCCTATCTGATACAATTCTTAGGGGTAGTCCATGGATTCTTACAATCTCCTTAAAAAAAAAATGTGCAATGTTACTAGCATCATGTGTAGTTCTACAAGGTATAAAATGATCCATTTTACTAAATCTATCTACCATAACATAGATATTATCATGGCCATGATTTTTCTTAGGTAGCCCTACAATGAAATCCATGATAACACACTCCCCTGGTCTATTAGGGATTGTAAAAGGTTGATACAAACTTGCATTTCTAGCTCCTTTTGATTTCATGCACACTATACATTGCTCAACATATTTGGTCACATCTCTTACCAACTTTGGCCAATGGTAAAAACTTTGTACTAACTCTATGGTTTTGTTCACACCAAAATGAACACTCAAGCTACCATTATGTTTCTCTTGAATGTGATTCTCTCTCATTGAACCCTTAGGAACACACAATTGGTTTCCCTTAAATAAAAACCCACTTTGCAAGGTAAAACCAGAGAACTTACTATGAAAGTGATTCTAAAAATTAGAACATACCTTGTAGGATTCACCAAAGTCTTCATCTTCCATATCCCAATGATTTTCAAATTAACTTCTTGAATGGTCAGCAACATTCTACTTAGTACATCTGCAACCTTGTTCAACTGTCCTTTCTTGTACTTTATTGTGAATGTGGATGCTTATAGGTACTCCATCAATTTGAGATGTCTATTACTTAGCTTTTCTTGTGTATTTATATAGCTAAGGGCCTGGTTGTCAGTAAACACTATAAATTCTTTTGGTAACAAGTAATATCTCCACTTCCTAAGAGACTGAACTAAGGCATATAATTCCAAGTCATGAGAAGAATATTTCTTCTTGGATTCATTTAAATTCTCACTGAAGAAGGATACTAGCCTACCTTCTTAACTTAACACACCCCCTACTACCATTCCACTTGCATAACACTCCAAAGTAAACAAGTTATCAAAACTAGGGAGTCTATGGATAGGTTGTGTTTCTACTTGCTCCTTCAACTTTTCAAATGCTTTTCCTGCTTCAGAAGTCCATCTAAGCTTAGTCTTTAGACCACCCTTGATGTTGTCTAGCATTGGTTCACAAATACCACTAAAATCTCTTATAAAATTTCTATAAAAACAAGCTAACCCATGAAATCTCCGTACCTATGTCCCTGTTGTTGGTGTAGGCCAATTTAGAATAGCCTCCACCTTGCTTGGGTCCATCTTCAATGAGCTTTGGGATACAAAAACCCCCAAATATACAAGCTCTTTTTTGAAGAAATCACACTTCTCTAGATTGATTGATAGCTTCTCCTCTTGCAACCTTTTGAGTACCATCTCCATATGCTTCACATGTTCCTTTGTTGTCTTACTAAAGATAAGTATATCATATAGATATACTACCACAAATATCCCTATAAAATCCTTAAGCACTTCATTCATGAGCCTCATGAATGTGCTAGGGACATTTGAAAGGCCAAATGACATAACTCTCCACTCATACAACCCATCATTAGTCTTAAAATTTGTCTTCCATTCATCCTCATCTTTAATTCTAATCTGGTGGTACCCACTTTTTAGGTCCAACTTAGTGAAGAACTTTGCCCCTCCAAGACAGTCCAAAAAATCCTCAATCCTAGAAATAGGAAATTTGTATCTGATTGTAATCCTATTAATATCCCTAGAGTCAGTACAAAGTCTCCACTTACCACCTTTCTTGGATTCTAAGACCACAGATATGACACATGGACTGATGCTCTTCTTGATTAGCCCTTGGTCTAATATCTCCTGCACTTTTCTAGCCACTTCTAGGTTATGATCTAGAGTAAGCTTATAATATACCTTATTTGGTGATGATGCACTAGATACAAAGTCAATTTGATGACTTATCACTCTTCTAGGAGGTAAAGTTGTATGAGTACCATCAGTGACTATATCTTTGTACTTTCCAAGTAACTCTTGGATTTTTGATAGCAAAGGATCTTGTTTAGTCTTCTCTTCCTCCTTAGGCTTGAGAAAGATAGCATACCCTTCACTTCCTTCATCTCTAAGGGTTTTAATTAACTCCTTTCTACTACTCAACAAAACACTAGGGGTTTTAGGTTGTGGTTCATTTTCATCCAATAAGGACTGAATCTTGAAAGATCTGCTATCTTTCTTGAAAGATATGGAATTCTCCTTTCCATCATACACTTCACCCCTATCATACTTCCAAGGCCTTCCCAATAGCAGATGAAATTCATCCATAGGAAACACATCACAAAGCAACTTTTCTTTATACCCTGCAATAGATAACTTCACCCAAGTTTTCTCACTCACCAACACACTATGTCCTTTGTTCAACCATGTCACTTTGTATGGATTTACATGAGGTATATTTGTCAATTTGAGTTTGGTTATAGCTTCCTTTTATATAATATTGTCTATGGAGCCTGAATCCACAATCACTTTTCAAAATTTGCCAATAATTTTACATCTCACTCTAAACAAAGCTCTCCTATTCTTAGGTTCATCCTTGACTGGCTGCCTAATCAGAATTCTTCTAAAAATTAGGTTTTCTCCCATCTCTAACTCAATGTGATCAACCTCAGGTGTCTTGAAACTTGTTGTGTCTTCTTGAGCATATGCAATCCTCTTACTCTTGTTTGAAGAAGTAGGCTTATTAGAGCATCTATAGACTGGGTGACCCAATTGAACACAGTTATAACATTTCATACTTAAAAAGTATGAGTTTCTTCTGCCTAAACCCCTTCCTCTACTAGAGCCTCCTTGAGTACCTCTACCTCTAGTATAACCCCCTCTTGGAGTAGTTTCACTACCATGCTCTGTCAACTTGGACTCTCCCTAGTTTCTTTGTTCATTTCCTATGCCTTGGTATCCACCTCTATGACCCCCTTGGTCTCTTCCTCTACCTCTTCCTCTAACATTAGAGTCTCCTTTCTTCTTATTCCTTTCTTCCAACTTAAGAGCTAATTGGTGGCACATCTGAACAGTTATTGGATTCCACAAACTTATCTCTTCTTGTATGTTTCATTTAGACCACCCAAGTATCTTTCTACCTTAATAGGTTCCTCTTCTTGAATCTTGGACTTGAGATGTAACTTTTGAAACTCCTCTATATAAGAGGCCACATCCAAGTCTTTTTTTCTTTAGACCTTGTCTCTTTCTATGAAGTTATATTTCATAGTCTTCTGGCAGATAGTTTTCTTTCACTTTAGTCACCATGGCTTTCCAGTTAGCTATAGGTTGTTTACCCATCCTAACTCTTTCATCTTGTAGGTACTTCCACCATGTCAGTGCTGATCCTCTTAGCCTTGACTTTGCAATCTTGAGTTTTTATTCCTTTGTAACACCTTCACACTCAAAATGGTTTTCCATCCCCTTAATCCATTTCATCATTGCCTCAATATCCATTTTCCCACTAAATAGTGGTACACCTTCTAATACCTTTCCACTTAATGCCTTGATGGATTTCAAGAATGGTTCTTCATTCAATGGAGGGTCTGGTTTAGGGATGATATCTTCCTCACCAATCTACTTTTTACCTCTATCACTACTTTCACCTTCTTTTCCTTTATCTTTGGCTCCATCAACAACTTATTGTAGTTTTACTCTCATTTCATCTAGGGATTCTTCAAGGAGACTATTTTTCTCCTTTTTCTCACCCATCTCCTTAGCAAACTCTACATTAGTCACCATACTGATCTCCCCTACTAATTCACCAGTATATACAGACATACACCGAATCCCAAATCTTTAACTTGCTCTGATACCAATATGATGTAATGAAAACTATTGTTGTCTAACCCTACCTTCTTCTAGGGTCTTCTTTTTCTAGGTCACTTCTTTGGCCTATTAGGGTCCTTCACAAACCCTAATTCACAAGGATTTCATTCTTAATCCATCACCTATTCAACTTGTCCACACCAACAATGAAACCAACTCAATCACTAACATTCTCCATGGATGTCTTCTTGCATCCCACACAACAAATGTTCACACATAACCAAAACCAATCACCAGTGGAGAGGGAGGTTCATTCCTATGGTATTTGACCCATGACAATGCCTAACAACACAAAGTTGTAATGAAATCCTTATCGATTTCAAGAACTTGCTTGAATTTGCACAAAATAGGGCTACAAGGAATTAGGCCTATTTACACACCTTTTGGCACCTAACTCCAAAAATTTCTCAACAAGGTGGTAAAAAAATTACATTCCCAGACACCATTTTCAAAAACACCTCATATTTATCTGGTCTCACTTCCCCAAACTGTCTGTACAGTGGGTTTCTATAATTGAGCCTAAAATAAAGGGTTTCTCAAATTACAGAGAACAACCATAAGGGTTTGTTATTTTACCTTGAAAAGCTCCACATCAGAACTTCTCCTTGGACATGGGGCTCCCTTACACACATATCCTCCTCTCCACATGCTCAGATTCAAGCAACCAATCCATTCAATCACTCATAATCCTTCTACAATCCACTATATTCCCTAGCCATGCACCTCTGGCTCGCCTAGGGCATCACTGCAAAATATCTCTCTTTCTTTCCAGGGCTCAAGCTCTTGCACCAATAGTGTACAAGGATTCATCTTCCAAATCCCAATGAATTGGACAAAATCCATGGTGGGAAAAGGATTTATGACTCTATTATCAAAATATGTCTGGAACAGACCAGCAACAGTATAGAACACAAATTATTTACAAGAAGTGTATAAAATTAAACAAAAAGACTATCTATGCCACACAGAATTCAAAGATCAACTACCCTACATCATGCACTTGTTATAGTGCTAAAACTAATTATTCAAATATCTTTGTAATGCAAAAACAACAAGATTACACACATAGTCACATATGCTTTCGAGTTCAAAAATGTAGGTCCATACAGTGACAACTAACCTGGCTACAATGTACAATTTTCCATTATATAGGGTGGTGAATTCATTATCAACCCCTTAGGGCATCTATTGAATGAGTTTTCTAATTCTTGAAAATGTTTTCGGAGCAACATTGCAAAGTTGCAAAGTTGGAAAATGCAACTTCGACAACTTTTTCCTATTTCTTGCAAACTATATCAAAATGCTTCAAAACTTCACTAAACTTCACCAAAGACCCAAATAAGGGTATAAAAATGATTCTAACCTACCTTAGACCCTATTTACCTCATGATTACATCATCATGACACATTTTCCAATTAGAATGCTTTACAACTTATTAGCTATAATTGCACTTTCTAAAAAGTCCTAAGGCTCAAAGTGAACACATCCTATCTCCCCTATACTATGGTCAACATGACCTTAAGCTTGACTCAAGACTTTTACAAAAAAAAAAATTACATAAGTCACACACACAAAAAAAATAACTAGATTTACACAACAACCTATGGGTGCTCCTGCACCAGATATTTAGGAGGAGTGCAACAAGTTAATATTCTAGGTATATTAGGGATCTTTGTTGACGTGGATCCTGGAGAGGAAGGATGTGAAACATTCAAAATATAAGTTGGATTATAATATTGAGAATATTTTCAAAAAGATAACCTGGTATTATGGGTTACACATTCCTCTTGAATTATAATATGTTTTTGAGTTTCTTCTCGTGGTGTCACTACATATTATAGTTTTCCATTTTTCTAATTCCATTATCTAGTTTTTAAAAATGTTTCTCTATGGTGGAGAATGGATTAGAATTTGTGTGAGAGAAAAAAGAGGAGGTGAAGGAACTAGAGTCTAGACTAAAGGGGATGGTTGTGCTTGGATTTATTATTGAGCTAGTAAATTTACTTTTTTCTCATTTATAGGGGCTCTTCATCTTTAATAATTTATTCTTACTACTCCAGGATAGTCTATAATATGTGAGTGTCTTCCTTCTTTCTTTTTAGTCTCCCATTTTGTAGTGGTAGAATAATCCCCTTATTTAGTTGTTGTGGATGGTGTCTTGGGGGATTTATTTTTCAAGGGGAGAGGGTCATCCATAGGATATGGGTTCCTCAACCATTTTTTGGTTCTTATAACTACATGCTTTATTTTATCTTAATTGAGGAATTTTCTAGTGCTTACTAAACTATTCCTCTTATTGGTTTGTTGAAGATATAATCCCTTTTTAATGGTACTTCCATTTGGAAATAATCCCTTTTTATCTTAATTAATGGTACTTCCATTTGGAAATAATCCCTTTTTCTTCATGTCCATATAGGAAATCAACCTATAAGTCTTGTAATATTTGTACATGCCTGTAAAATTAATAATCAATGCTCCAATCCTACAGGTGGGATCAAATATATCACTCAATTCGTATAAATGCATTGTCAATTTTTTTTATTTTTTTCTTAGCTATCTTGTCATGCTATTATCTCAAATAATAATAACAAGCCACTTGTATTGGGGATGAAATCCTTGACTTTGTTATTGGTAATCAATATTTAAATTTATTTAATACCAATTTATGAATTATAAAATGATAATATTAGAACTAAATACCCAAGTAAATTGTATTGTGATTTATGGAAGCCACTAAATCTGATGTATATGAAAGTCTTGAATTATATGAAATACTTCACTAGGCTAACCATCTCTTAGTTTACTTTAGAGATAACCCCTTTGCATAATTATTTTTGAAACTTGTGATGACTAGATATATAACTCTCTCTCTCTCTCTCTCTCTCTCTCTCTCTCTCTCTCTCAATTAATCTAAAATTCCAAAAGCCATAATAAATATGAAGTCATATTGAATTTTATTTATTCCAGGAGTTTTATTAATTACTCATATAGTGTGGCATTGATAATAGTTACCCGATGCATCCTCTTTTATTCTAAAATTATAAGGATGAAAAAACACATCTATATATAGATGTCCTTAGTATTAGGTAGGTCAAAAAATATAATAGTATACAATAATAAGAGTGATGAAATCCTTGGGATTTTCTTGCAATCCCCTCTTATGAAGGACCTTTGTCATCTTACTTACTAATTTTATTATTTTTAGTATCACATTATCGTTGATGAAGTTGATATTAGTTTTAGTTCTATTGTCATAGTATTTGATTGGCTCCTTCATGTTAATTTTTCATATTGGTCATAGAAGGGAAACCCACACACTTTTTCAACTACATCTAAAATAATATCTCGTATAATTATTCCTACACAACCAAAAATATTTCTCTTCTCCTAGTCATATCTTTGAGACAACCTAGAACCAACTCAATATGTTGGAGAGAAACTAGGAATTCTTAAAAACTAAATAAATCAAATTTTTTCTATGCATATGGCCATAAAATTTCTATCTCCTTCTACATTAACTCACTATAGGAACTCCTATAAATTTTTATGTTTGAGGTTAGTGTCTCAAATGTCATCCAAAGTGGAGAATATATTTTAATTGGGATGATAGTCTTCATATTTTTAATTCATTTCTCTATATTATAGATGCTCCCCTTACATGTGTACTACCAGTCATACATGAATCTAGTAGATAATTTGATAATATTCAACTTTAGCTATCTTAAAAGATATGAGAAATACATTTGTGAATTTGTAGATCATATGCACAAGTTATGTAATAAATTAACTTGATAGAATCCAATATTTTGTGTCCAAAAGACTTGATACAATTAGATTTATAATACAATGTCTATCATTGATTAAACATAAGGCTTTGGTTTATATAGTTAGGGAATGAATATTTAGGATCCTAACATGATCTGTTCCTAGGTATCTAAGATCTAAGAAGCCTAATGACCAACAACATAACTTAAAATACTCAATTAAACAAGCCTTTTGCTTCAAATTCACTAAAATAAAACATAATTCGCCCACACTCCTAATTACAAGGGGGTAAAACAATATAAGTATCAAATATTATGGATACTTATATTTTATGTCAAAGGTAAAAATTTAGGATCAACCCCTCACTAACATCTAAAAAATATACATGTAGTAGAAATATTGAAAGCTTGTGATCAATGATATCACTTAAGATGTACATCAATAAGGGCCTGTTTGTTTCACATAATTTGTGTATGCTGGAATAGCCAATTCTGGAATTCAACTAAATTCTGGTATTCTGGTATTCTGAAAATAAATTCTAGAAATGGGCTAGACCCGTTTGGTTCACCTGGAAGATGACTGAGAAGATGCATAAAAATTTTAATTGTTTATTTCTTAATTTTTTAAATACGGTGTGTATAATGTGTGCATATATAAAAATATGTGTATATGTTTGAAGATAATAAGTTGATGATCACCAAGCTACAAAAGTGAATGAAAGACATTAAATTAGTTAATGTATTGTATTTTCATTGATGTCAACTTGATATAGTATGATTGTTCATACACATATTGGTCATAACCTTGAAGAACTGAAGAGAAAAAGTTTATGTTATTGGTAAAACATAAAAATTCAGTATACACCGAGTGACAATAAATACTGACGGACAATGTAAATCGATCATAGTAGTAACTGGGCAAGTGTTACCAAGCAAGTTTCACCGAGCAGTTCACAGTGTATACCAAGAACCATAGTAAACTAGAGTTGTTACCGAGCATAAATGAAGTTGCTACCGAGCATAACTGGAGTTGCTACCGAGCATAATTGGAGTTGATGACCGAGAAGAACTGAAGTTTAAGAATGACAAAAACTACTTAGCTGACAAGAGCTATATTTAGAGATTGACTAATTGATTTCTTTATTCTTAACGATCAATTAAACTAAAACATGGAAGATATTTAAATTGTAGTTATCAAGGAGAGATCTACAGAATAAAACTAAAGCAGAGCTTTATGGGATAAAGAAAGCATGGTGAGTTTTATGGATCAAGAAGTGATCTACGATAAAAACAAGGAAGATTGAGTGGCTAATCATGTCTATATAAAGAGACAAGGAATTCATTATGAAAGAGAGGAATGTTGATATGGTGAATATTGAATTCTTCATGCAGATCTAATCATATCGGCTAAAGAACAGAGCCAAGGAATTCTATAGACACCGAGCAACAGAAGACAGAGCATTCACTGAGGAGAAGGAAGAAAGAAAAGAAAGCAAAGGAACTAAAGTGAACATTTATTAGAGAGGTATTATTGTACTAAAAATAGATCTGAAAATCTACAAATTAAATTTGTATTATTGAACAAATCATTTACTCTATCAGTTTAACCATTGATTCAGGAAAATCTCTTAACCGAGTGGGATTTAACAGTCCTTAATGTATTGAGATACTCAAGAGTATCAAAAGGTTTTCTTGTTGACAACATAGTGAGTGCTAGGTCAAAAGAAAAACTATTAGTTTTAAATCCTCTAACAAGTTCGCACTTAACAGTGTGTTTGTAACCTTTAACAAGGTTGGCTCTTCACCGAGCTCACTTCAAAAGAGTGAAAATTTTGGGTTACCGGTCCCAAGTGGTTTTTCCCTTAACAGGGTTTCTACGTTAAAATCTATGTGTCAAATCTATATATGGTTTATTGCATTGAAATTTTTTTGTACATGTTATTGAAAATGGATTGGTCAGATAACACTAAGTTTATTTACTGCTATTCGGTAAATTCTACAAAAGATAAACATAATATCTTACCGAGCAGGTTATATTTGATAAATCTATTTAAGGCATACATCTTGATGGACTAAAAGATAACTAGAGGATATTATATTTGACATATAAGTTTTTGTTGCATTTTTGGAATTATTTTTAAGGCCACTGATTCGCCCCTCCCCTCCCCTCTTAGTTATTCTAACAATTGGTATGAGAGCTTCGGTGCTTGGAAGAAGAGTTTAAATACTTAAGAAAAAGATCACAAGATGAGTAAGAGGGATGTTCCTAAGTTGAATAAGGACAACTTTGCATCATGGAAAATTAGGATAAGACTTCATCTATCAGATATTGGAAATGGTGTTACACAACACTTGGATAGTGAATATGTTGCACCTATTGGACCTCTAACCTTTGATAAATTGAGAGAGAAACATGAAAAAAATTCTATGATGATAGAACTTGCTTCTTCACTATCCAATGCTGAATTTGAAGATGTAAAATTATGTACCTCTGCAAAGCAAATGTGGGACAAACTCAAGCTAGTGCATGGAGGAGACACCAATATGCCTAGAGCTAAAGCTGAAAGCCTAAGAGGAAAGTTTGATGACCTGAGAATGAAATAAGGAGAGAACATCACTCAGTACAGTAGCAGAATCAAAGAAGTTGTTAATGCTATCCATGGAGCAGGAGGAGTACTCAAGGAAGAAATAGTTGTAAGTAAAATTATGAGAACCTTACTACCTGTTTATGCAATTAGAGTATCTTTAATTCAAGAAATGAGAGCAATAGCAAATAAAAATGCTACTCTTGATAGCTTTATTGGTAGACTTATTTCATTTGAGATGAACAACTATGACAATCGTGTCTTATCTACTATTGAGTCTGCATTCAAATCTTCTCTAAAAATAAGAAAATCTAGTCACAAACACACTATGAGAAATGATAGTGATAGTGATAATGATGAACAAGAACTTGATGAACTTGAAGCACTAATATCTAGGAGACTGCATAGAGGTAAAGGAAGATACAAAGGTAAATTACCATTGGTCTATTTTAATTGCAAATAAATTGGACATTTTTCTGCGAGATGCCCTAACAAGAGAAAAGATGAAAGAAACAATGATAGATCTTATGAAAATAAGTATGAAAAAAGTGATGAATGAGACTACAGAAGCAACTGACACTTTGATAGAAGAGATAACCAAGATTACAAGGACAAAGGCAAGAAGGCTTGTTACTTGGCTGAGAAAAAAGCTGAAAATTCTAACACCGATTCTGATGAAGATGTTGAGGTAGCATTTGTTGCTATGAAGAATGATTCAGACAAAGAAGAAAGGTATTTTGAAACAACACTCGTATCTAAAGTTATAAAAAATGATGTTTGAATTATTGATAGTGGTTGTACTCATCACATGACTGGAGATAAAGAAAAGTTTGAAACTTTTAAATATTATAATGGTGGATCAGTTAGGATGGGTAATGACTCACCGTGCCTAGTTGAAGGAAAAGGTACCATCATGTTGAATAATATGATCAGATGTGAAAATTCATATTGGGTTAAAGGACTTAACTATATTTTATTGAGTGTTTCACAACTGAACAACACATGACACCGAGTTGGATTTGAGAACAAAAATGCAATGATCTATACTGAAAAAGGAAAGTTGATCGGTATTGGTGAACAAACAAAAGGTAATCTATTCTATCTTGATGATATTGAAACCACTTGTTTATTGGATAGAAATGAAGACGTTTTGTTGTAGCATAAAAGGTTATGTCATGTAAACTTTGACAACATGGTTAAGATAAGTAAGAAAAGAAAAGTAGGAGGCTTACTGAGTATTTCAAAGCCCAACCATGTTATGTGCAAGAATTTTCAAATAGGAAAAATGACAAAGTCTATTTTCAAGAGAAAAACCTACACATCTAATGTTATTCTGGAGTTATTCCATACTGACTTATGTGGACCAATGAGAACAAAGAGCTATTATGGTGATAGATACTTTATTCTATTTGTTGATGACTATTCTAGGATGATGACTGTAATGTTCTTAAAAGAGAAATATGAAGCATTTAAGATGTTCAAAGGGTATAAGGCTAAAGTTAAAAAACAAAGTGGAAAGGATCTAAAATGTTTAAGTTCAGATAGAGGAGGAGAATTTATTTCTAACAAATTCACTAACTTTTGTAATGAGCATGGGATTACAAGACATGTTTCTACACCGAGGACACCACATCAAAATGGGATTGATGAAAGGAAAAATAGATCAATTGTTGATTGTGCTAGAGCACTGATGATTGAAAAAGGCATCACACAAACATTCTAGAGAGAAGCTATATGTACTATTGTCTATACACTAAACTGATTTCAATTGAAGAAAGGCACCAATAAGACACCTTATGAGCTATGGTATGTATACACACAAAATGTTAGTTACTTTAGAATTTTTGGAAGTCAATGTTATATACTGAAAGATAATATAAATGGGTAAATTGACTCTAAAGGTGATGAAGGAATATTTATAGGATATTCTACTAAAAGCAAAGCTTATAAATGTCTAAACAAATCTTCTAACAAAATCATTGAGAGTGCAAATGTTAAAGTGGGTGAATTTGCTGAGAAAAATGATAAGGAAAGTAGAAAGGAACTGAAAGATTACAACATATTTGTCTACATTGAAGAACCTGACACCTTCCCCAAGTGACAGAATAATACAACCGAGCAACAGGCTGCACACACCGAGAATCAGGAAAATGCTCACAATGCTGAACCGAGTGATAATGATGATCAAAATGAAGAACTTAGATTTGAACTTGTACTTTCTAAATATGTCAAAAGAAACCATCCATAGGACCAAATCATTGGAGACAAAAGATCTAGAATGAGAACAAGAAGTAAGTCTCTTAACACTAGATGTTTGATTTGTGATTTTGAGCCTAAATTTGTTAATACTACACTTGAGAATCAAGAATGAGTTAGTGCAATGAATGAAGAGATTGAACAGATTGAGAAGAATAAAACATGGACATTAGTACTAGATTGAGTGACAAAAATTTCATTGGCACCAAATGGATATTCAGAAACAAACTCAATGAGAATGGAGAAGTCACAAGAAACAAAGAAAGACTGGTATGCAAAAGGTATGCACAAGAAGAAGGTATTGACTATGGAGAAACCTTTGCACCCATTTCTAGAATAGAAGGAGTAAGAATTCTACTTTCTTATGCTGCTTTTAAAGGATTCAAAGTATACCAAATGGATATTAAATCTGCATTTCTGAATGAAATACTAGAAGAGGAGGTATACATTGAACAACCTGAAGGGTATGATGATCCTAACAAGAGGAAAATGGTTTGTAGACTACACAAAGCCTTGTGTGGATTAAAACAAGCACCGAGAGCATGGTATGAAAGAATTCACTCTTATCTCATTAGTATTGGATTTGTTAGAATAAGTGAAAATAGTAATCTCTATTTGAAAAGAGATACTGATGAAAAAGTTTTGATTTCTAAGATATTTGTTGATGATATCATATTTGGAGGTAATGATATGCTATGCAAGTCATTTGCTGATGAAATGAGAAATAAATTTGAAATTTCAATGTTTGGAGAGATCAAAATTTTCCTTGGTCTACAAATTCTACAACAGGATGAAGGCATCTACATCACACAATCCAAATACATCAAAGAAGTTATGAAAATATTCAAGATGGAGGACTCTAAACTAGTTGGAACACCTATAGAAACCATATGCAAATTGACAAAGGAAGACAAGAAAACCGAGGTAAATTAGACCTTATACAGATCTATGATTGGAAAACTAATGTATGTTGTACACACTAGACAAGATATAGCACATATAGTTGGTATAGTTGCAAGATTCTCTGCTAATCCTAAGGAATCACACATGACTGTTGTTAAAAGAATTTTGAGATATCTGAAGAATAGTGAAGATTATCATTTGTGGTACAATAAAGAAGGCAAATTTGAGCTACAAGTTTATACTGATGCTGATTGGGTTGGAAACTTAGATGATAGAAAGAGCACAATAGGAGGAGTATTCTTTATGGGTGACAGACTTGTCACATGGATAAGTAAAAAGAAAGGATGCATATCTCAATCAACTGTAGAAGAAAAATATGTAGTTGCTGCTACAAATTGCTCTAAATATGCATGGATCAAGCAATTTTTGAAAGGTGTAAATGAAGAAATTCTTGACCCAGTAATTATCTATTGTGATAATAAAAGTGCAATAAATATTTCAAAGAACCCTTTGATGCATGCTAAGAAAAAGTACATTGCTATTAAGTATCATTACTTGAGGGAAAAAGTACATGAGAAACAAGTGATACTAGAATATGTACAATCCAAAGAACAACAAGTAGACATATTCACCAAACCATTTCCAAAAGATACATTTGAGTACCTGAGGAATAGACTAGGGGTTCAAACCTTGTCTACTAGTCACTAAGATGACATGGTGACTGCATCAACCTACACATTATCAGAAGATTATTCGTGTTGATGCAAGATGAGATATGGACTACAATGATATATCAGTAAACTGGAGGTACTTATCTGAACCACACACCAGAAGACTATTGGCTACTAAAGAGAGCTGACATTTTTTTGGCATTTTTGTCAAAGGGAGAGGAAGATTCAATGAAAATAAAATCCAAAGGGAGAGAGATATTCAATGAAATAACCATCCATAAAAGGGAGATAATTAGAGAGAGTTAACACTGTTGCATATCTAGCCAGGAAAAGGGAGAAGAGATTCTACAAGAAAGGGAGAGACATAATCAGAAGATAAGATTGCTAAACCTATCCATTGAAGGGAATGAATAAAGGGAGAGCACACAACAAGAATCAAATCTGAGCTAGATGAGCTTACTGAGATACAAATATTTGAATTGGTTATAGAACAACAAGTTTGGTATGTTATCGCATATTTCATAGTATGTTGCCATCAATGCCAAAGGGAGAGATTGATGAACTATAACTGATTGAATGTTTGAACATAATAATATGATGATCACCGAGATACAAAAGTGAATGTAAGACATTAAATCAGTTAATGTATTGTATTGTCATGATGTCAACTTGATATAGTATGATTGTTCATACACATATTGGTCATAACCTTGAAGAACTAAAGAGACAAATTTTATGTTATCGGTAAAACATAAAAAGTCACTATACACCAAGTGACAATGAATAACGAGTGACAGTAAACATCGATGGACATTGAACACCGACAGATAGTGTAAACCAAGCACAGTAGTAACTGAGAAAGCATTACCAAGAAAGTGTCACTGACCAGTTCATAGTGTATACTGAGCACCGCAGTAAACTGGAGTTGTTACCAAGCATAACTTGTTAGAGTACATAGTTTTCCTCACTTATTACTTATATAATGTTGATATTAATTATTAAGTTAGTCATACTCTATTTTTCACTTAAGCTTTCTCTTAGGTTAGCCTTTTCCTTTTTTTAGGGTTTCATTCACCTTTAAGGTTGAATGCTTGTAATCTTTTCTTTCATACTCTCTGAATATATTTTGAGCTCTCACTTTTTTAGCATAGAAGGGTTTCTACTTTTTCTGTCTTTGGCTTCATTCTTTGTAACAAGTATTTTGCATGAAGACTGGTCTTGGAAGTTGAAGCTGTATTTCTCAGTTTCTACATGGTATCAGAGCCACCTTGTCACTGCCTGGTTTGAAGGTTTTTTGAAGCCATAATTCAAAGACGACAGCCACAGCTTCTCTAGGGTTTTTATGTCACTTTGAGGGAGGCGCTATTTTCTAGAGTCATTTGAGCAAAAATGGACTCCACCATTATGTTTAGAAGGCCTAGGAGAGTCGAAATACCTATAAAATTTGTTGTTTTTGGTCACAGTGACCCTAGAGGAAAAAAATTGACCTCCTAGGCCGTACGACTTGAAAAATGAGGTGAAAAATTTAAAAAAAAATTAGAAAAGGGCATATTTTTTAAGGTTTTTGGGGCTGTCAGAGCATGCCACCAACACGCCACCCAGTGCCAACCCACCCCCACCATCGCCCCGCCCAGCCTGATCCACGCCCAGCCTCCCGCCGACGCGCCACCCTCTGGCCTCCGGCCACCAGCGGAGCTGCCAGCGCCACCAACGGCGCTACCCACCACTATTCCACCACCCAACAGTGGCTGCCACTAGCAGTCACCACCAGCCCACCACCGACCAGTACAATGCTGACGTTTGCCATCGGGAGAAACATTTTGGCCAAAATTTCAAATTTCCCGATGAAAATTTATTTTTCCGGTGAACTCCTGACGATCGTCAAATTTAACCTTGACAGCTATGATGGTCATTTGGACGTCAAATTTTTTGTCGTCTCTATGTTTTTCCAGAGAGTTGTCTTTTGGAGGGGCACTTGGTTTTTTGGCCGTAACTTGAGCATACGGTGTCCGTTTTTTAAAAATGAAATATCGTTGGAAATGTGTTTCTGAGCCGAATGTGTTGATGTTGGTCTTGATTACTGGTTCTGCCATTTGAGCTCTTGATTTTGGTGTCAAAGTTGAGGCTTTGTTTTCCTCCTCTGCATTTGGACCTCAGGTTTTTCTCTTGTTCTTTGTGTTTTTTGCTTCATTTTGTGGTGTACGGGAGTTAGTTTGATAGTTTGTGGGGGGTGCATATTTCTTTTTGCATTTTCAATTTAGAGAGACCCTTCTACTTCCGTCTTATTCTCTCAATGTCGGACACATCCATTGTCATTCTGAATCCACATAACTACCACACATGAAAGCCCCAAATGACTAGACTCCTCATGTCACGAGGTTTATGGTCCTACCTAGATGTAGTTCAGCCAGTTCTACAGAGGCCTTATGAGGCTCTTATGCACAAAAATAGGATGGATGAGGCAATGGGCCTCATCGCCATGAATATTTTAGATCGGTTGTTGTTCCACCTGGATGGTCTGACCACACCCAGGGATATGTGGGACAAGTTTTCCACCTTGTTTGGCATAATGAATCAGTTTAGGGTTCTCTAGATAGATGCAGAGTTCACCTCCTTGGTACCTAAATCATTCACCAGCATTGAGGACTTCCTGATGAAGTTCAAGTCTCTTTGATCTATTTTATAGGTTGCTGGAAAGATGAAGTCAGATGATGAGTGTATCTTTCTGATACTCTCAAAGCTTCATGGCCCTTATCAGATTTTCACTTCTACCTTCTACTCCACTATGGATGCACTGGGTGCACGTCATGTTATGCCCTATTTTGAGACCTTCTATGACAGGTTAACTCATGAGTAGTCCAAGCTCAGTCAGATGGATTCTCTTATAGGTTCACAATCATAGGCATTTCTTTCCAAGTCATCTTAGGATACACAGAAGTCAAAGCCGAAGCAGATATCTGATTCCTCTTCTCAGCACTCTACTGGCCCACCATCTTCTTCTAAGAAGGAGAAACAGAAGACTCAGAACCCTACATGTTCCTATTGTCACAAGGGGCCCCATGATGAGTCACAGTGTTTTTAGAAGAGATTTGATGGCTATGAGAAACAGATTGCAGATTTGCAAGCTCTCCTTTAGAAGAGCACTATTTCCTCTCCATCCTCTTCCACCTCACAAGGGTCTGCTTTTCAGTCTTCTACCTCATCTTCGACATCTGGACAGGATTTTGGACAGGGTCATGCATTATGGGCTTCTGTTGCATTCCCTTCCCAGGTCCCTTGGATACTGGATTCAGGTGCTTCTCACCATATGGCATCTTCTCCAGAGATCTTCTCTTCTATTGAGGCTTCTCCTATTCCCCACATTCTCATGGGGAATAACACTATTATGCTAGTCTGCGGGAAAGGTTCTGTACGCATTCAGGATGGCACATTCAATGATGTATTGTATGTTCCATCTCTATCTGCAAACCTTCTCTCAATTTACCAGGTTACACACAGTGGATCAGGGAAGACAGTTGAGTTCACGCCAGATTCAGTCTTCATTCAGGATGGTGTGACAGGTGGCATTGTTGCTACAAGGATAGTTGATCATTCCACCTGTCTTTATACCTTCACACATTTTGGTCCACCATCTCCATTATCGGAGCTCAGCTCTCCTCTTCCACAAGAGCATCATGTGGTGCAGTCAGGTCACTTGAACCTCTATGTTGTTCCTGAGACCACTGCTGTGACTACCACACCACATCTTGTTGAGGTTTCTTCTCTTCAGCAGGACTCTTTCTCAGCACTGCCAGACCCTCCAGCTCCATTCATCGAGCCACCAGGTGTAGTTGTTGAGGATTCTACATGGGGAACTCATCTCCTCTCTCATGATAGTGTCAGTGCACTTGTCATGCCACTTTCATTGGGGATTCCATTTCAGGATCCTCGAGTCTACTCCTTTGCACATAAGCTCAGCCTTCTAGTGAAACCTCATCTTTCGAGGTCACCTCTTCAGTGCTCTCTTCCTTTCACTCCTTTGTATTGGCATCATGGTGGTTTGTTCATTGATCCAGGGGTTCTTTCATTCTAGGGGGGCTTTGGAGCCTCGACCCTCTCTCACGGGGGGGTTGGCAGCACGCATTGTACTCATGGCTTTGAGAGAGTCTCTTGAAGTCATCCTTTGTCTTTTGCTTGCTTTTATATCTCTTTTTGGAGAGGAGTTTTTCCCACTAGGTTTTCTCCTTTATCTCCGGTTCATAGAGATTTCCTTGTATTGGGTACCTGATCAGGCCTTGTTGTCAGGACCCATTTCTTGCTTTCATAGCTGTGCTAGGTTAGCTTACCTCTTGAGCTTCACTAAAGGGGGGTGTTAGAGTACATAGTTTTCCTCACTTATTAATTATATCATGTTGATATTAATTATTAAGTTAGTTGTACTCTATTTTTCACTTAAGCTTTCTCTTAGGTTAGCCTTTTCCTTTTTTTAGGGTTTCATTCACCTTTAAGGTTGAATGCTTGTAATCTTTTCTTTCATACTCTCTGAATACATTTTGAGCTCTCACTTTTTGAGCACAGAAGGGTTTCTGCTTTTTCTGTCTTTGGATTCATTCTTTGTAACAGGTATTTTGCATGCAGACTGGTCTTGGAAGTTAAAGCTGTATTTCTCAGTTTCTACATAACTGAAGTTTCTATCGAGCATAACTAGAGTTTCTACCGAGCATAACTAGAGTTGATGACCGATTAGAACTGAAGTTCAAGAACAAAAAAACTACTTAGCTAGCAAGAGCTATATTTAGAGATTGATTGATTGATTTATTTATTCTTAACGACCAGTTAAACTAAAGCATGGAAAAGATTTAAAGTGTAGTTATCAAGGAGAGATCTACGGAATAAAACTAAAGCAAAGCTTTACGGGATAAAGTAAGCATGGAAATTTTTACAGATCAAGAAGTGATCTACGAAAAAAACAAGGAAGATTGAGTGGCTAATCATGTCTATATAAAGAGACAAGGAATTCATTATGAAAGAGAGGAATGTTGAATATATTCTGGTGAAGATTGAATTCTTTGTGCAGATCTGATCATACCGGCTAAAGAACAAAGCCAAGGAATGTTGCAGACGTCGAGCAACAAAAGACAAAGCATTCACCGAGTAGAAGGAAGAAAGAAAAGAAAGAAAAGGAACTGAAGTGAACATTGATCAGAGAGGTATTATTGGACTAACAATAGATCTGAAAATCTAAAAGTTAAAGTCTTATTATTGAACAGATCATTTACAATATCAGTTTAACCATTGATTCAAGAAAATCTCTTAACTGAGTGGGATTTAAAAGTCCTTAATGTATTGAGATACTCAAGAGTATCAAAAGGTTTTCTTGTTGACAACATAGTGAGTGCTAGGTCAAAAGACAAACTATTAGTTTTAAATCCTTTAACAAGGTCGCACTTAACAGTGTGTTTGTAACCTTTAACAGGGTTGGCTCTTCACCGAGCTCACTTCAAAAGAGTGAAAATTTTGGTTTACTGGTCCCAACTGGTTTTTACCTTAACAGGTTTTCCACGTTAAAATCTATGTCAAATGTGTATATGGTTTATTGCATTGATATTTTTCTTTACACATTATTGAAACTGGATTGGTCGGTTAATGCTAAGTTTATTTACTACTATTCGGTAAAGTCTAGAAAATATAAACAAAATATCTTACCGAACAAGTTATATTTGAAAAATCTATTTAAGACATACATCTTGATGGACTAAAAGATAATTAGAGGATATTATATTTGAGACATAAGTTTTGATTGGATTTTTGGAATTATTTTTAAGGTCACTGATTCACCTCCCCCCCCTCTCAGTTATTCTAACATGTGTGTGTGTGTGTATATATATATATATGTATGTAAGTATGTATGTATGTATGTATGTATGTATGTATATACACACATGTGTGTATATATACACATGTATACATATATACACACATGTTTGTATATATGCACACATGTATACACATACACATATGTATATATACACACACACATGTGTGTGTATACACACACATACACACATTTGTGTATATAAACACACATATACGCATATACACACATATACACATACACACATATACATATACACATGTGTGGGTATATATACATACACACATGTGTATACACACACATGTATATATACACACATGTGTATATATACACATATATGTATATACACACATATACACACATGTGTGAGTATATATACACATGTGTATATACATACATGTATATATACACATATACACACATACACATACATATACATGTGTAAAGCTTAAATTTTGTTTTATAAAAATTAGAATTTGAATAACCAATTCCAATTCCACCTATTTAGGTGGAAGATGCATATTCCCATTTTGGGGCAAAATTGGAATTTGAAAATTCCAATTCCAATTTTGTAAGATGGACACAAACAAGGAATTGGCATTATTTGGAATTAGATAATGCCAATTCCTGTCTAATTCTGTGAAACAAATAGGCCCTAAGGGTATGTCTAAACCGATGATCCCAATGGATAGTATAGTATAAATAAAACATGGATCAAACTTTAGGGAAACTACTAAACAAGTACACAAATAAGGGCATGTCCGAACTCATACTCTTGATGGATAGTATAGTGTAAAGTGATTGGGAAGTAAAATTTTACAAATAAAAAAATATGACAATAAAATGATGGCCAAAACACTAACTTTGAAGGATATTAAAAAAAATACAAGTTAGGATTCAAGGATCTGAAAGTACTCCTCCCAAAATTGGATGGTTAATGATATCATTATAAGTTTGATTCCAAGCATCATAGCTTATGAAAGTGTGACACTAGTTTGACATTACTAGGAAAAATATAATCTATAAATATGAAAAACCTATAGAATTGATCTATCAATGGAGGAAAAAGAAAAGTACAACTAAGACATGACAAAAACCTATACAATAAAGAAAAATGAGAAGATAGATGAAAACAACACAAACCAAGAAAAAAAGTGCATACACAATTTCTCTAATGCACAATACATGAAGTACACAAAATATTTAAAAACAAAAAAAAAGTAAAACAAGAAAAGAGACCAATTAACAAACTATGGAACCTAGCTTAGTTAGATATTCAACCCGCTTAGTTGACCACTTAGAGTGTAAAATAGAGAAAAATATCTAAATAAGCACAAGGAAGAAGCCAAGATGGAAACTAAGTATAAAAAAAAATAAGGGAATAAAAAAAGTAGAGAAAATTAAAAGGGCAGTCCTCACTTTTCTAAGGTAAATTGTCTTATTCTTAAGCTTTGCATTCATTTTTATAGTTTGTGCAATGGCTTGGATCCTTTGCATCATGATTATGCTATTTGTGCATTTTTTTAAAGTACGATAGGTTTTAAATATATTAAACTTCATTTGATTTGTGGGGTCTATCATACAAATCATATTTTATTTTAAGAAAATAACAAAATAAAATCAATTGATTATCTTTGGATAAAGGTTAAAGCATCACACTTTTATAAAAGAAATGACTAACACAAATATAACAAGTTTCACCTTTGACCACCTCAAAAAGTAATACATGTTTTAAATTTTAAACTAACACAAGCCAAAGAAAAGAAACAATATTAATTTAATTAATTAATTTTTATTTAAGAAAATAGTTTAAAAAGAAAGATAAACGAGACATAACAAAAAGCGTATCAATGTTTTTAAAAAATATTTATTTATTTTCACACTTATATAACTTAAAAATCTAGTGTATGGAATTATTATGAAGTTATTTTTTTGATAACTTTTAAAGTGAAATTTACTCAAAATGTCATAGTTTTGATGAGATATAAACTTTTATTTGAATTTTTTAATTTAAAAAAAAAATACCATCTTTGAGAGGATTCTTCCCTCTAATGTATTAATATTTAAAAAAATTAAATATATTTAAAAAAATTAAATATATTTAAATATATATTGAATTTCTAGTTAGCTTTATATTTGATTGTAATAGACTACTTGCAATAAATTAAAAAATCATAATAAAATTAGTTAAATATTAAAAATTACATGATAGAATCTGAGCTATATGTAAGAGTACTTTCATTATTTTATGAAAGTATCCTTGGAGAAATCTTCAGCTTTTTTTTTTTCTTAAAAAGATAGGCTAGGTTGACACATATTAGGTTGCCAGATTTTTAGTCAAAACATTGCTTATATATTCAACCTATTTTGAATTTTAGAATTAAATTATTTCAATTAGTAAGAAAAAAGAATTTCACTTGAAACTCTTTATACCATGTACAAGTAGTTATGGGTAAAATTATTTTTCTTATAATATTTAGGGTGAAGAAGTTTTATCTTAAAATTGTTTAGAGAATTTCACTTGAAATTACTTTGTTGGTTAAATGTGACATGGTTCTAAGTTTTACTCTTTTTCCAATTTTAACTAGTGTGAAAGGCTATTGAATTAAAATCTTTTATGGAGAATATAGAGGTTTTACAAGGTCATGATAGATTTGATAATTTTTTACTTTATTAATAATTCTAGTTTTTTTCTTGATGATTTGGCCATTGATTGATTTGAATTTGATGAATTCATTAAAAAAAATTAAACTATATATATACAAAAATATATACCATCTACTACCTCCATAAAACACAAAATGTTTTCTAGACATCCTAACACTATGCTTATTGAAAGTGATAACCAAATAGGACCTATTGTTTCAATTATAATTCATTAAAAAAAATTAAACTCAACTATTACACTCAAACAAAAAAATAAGTGAATATGCTCATTCGGAGTGACCACAAAATAACTTATGTACTTGATAATATTTCTCCATGTCATCAACTCTTATATTGTGATGGACCAAATAAAATACATAAATAAAAATAGGATGCTTTAGTGGTCACACGTTTATTCCTCTCTTTATTTTTCTCCAATACAAGTAACCTTTTTCATTAAGATGGGTTTACAAAAACATTCCAAATTAAAGAAGAGGAAGTTCTTTTTGTACTCAAACATTTATTACCTCATATCCTTCATGAGAGACACCTTGTGCTTTTTGTGATTCACATGGCTTGAGAGAGTATCAAGGTTTGGATTACAATAATGTGCTTTCAAGGATGGTTCTAAATCATTTATATGCAAACCATATTATGATTCTTCAACATCCATTGTATCAAAGTATTTATCCAATAAGTATTCACCATGATAAAAAAAAAATTAAGACATCATCTTAAAATGTACAGCTCACGTTCTCCTCTAGTTCACTAGGTACTAAAGTAAAAGCTTGATCATTATTCTAATTCATAGACAAGGACTCTAAGTACTTGTCTCTAAGTATAGCTCAAAATATTTTCGCCCAAATTTTCTTCACTTTTTGGTGTGCACAAATTCTCCTCCTCAACAAGATGAGAACAATTTCCATTTGTTCAATTAGATTCCTCCACAATTATTTATTTAAATCTTTGAAAAATCAACCTCTTCACTTTGTAATGAATCGTTGATGATATATTTTTATAATCGTTCCTCCAACCAAGAGTATCCTTTTGTTCCTCATACACATGACCATCTTGAAATAATGTCATGAATGTTGATGCTTTAATTCTCTTTCTTAGACTATTTCTCTTTGTTCTCCCTCTATTCTTGATTTTTTACACCTTGAGAAATTTTCAACTTGTTACTTCACTTAAATAATAGAGCACCCATTATTCACTTCTGATTTTAGGGTGGTTCTATGGGTGGGAGGGATATGCATAAGAAAATCCTTCAATTGAATTGTAGTTTAAAGGGTTTAATGGTGCAATTATTAGATATGGTTGTAATTAGTAATTCTTGTTTTGACAACTAAAAGATGTGATCGCCTTTAATGTTTAGTTTGGCTTCTCTTATTTTACATTTCTCTTTATAGTCCTTATTTGAATTATTTCTCTATTCTGTATAATCTTACTGCATTGTTCAATAAAAGAAGTAAAGTGACACATATCATATGTACATGATGGCTATGATTTATTGGAAAAAGTGTATTAACAATAGTCTCTTCATCATACCAATTTTTGACATTATTTTCTTCATCACAACCATCTACCTTGTCCATTCAATAAAAATGCTCTTCTATACATTCTTTCTCAAGATTTGGGATTAGAAAGAACTGAAGTTGAAGAGTAACAAATAATCTATCTAAACAAGTATAAGGTTTTGTACATGTTGCATAAGCGGAGGTAATGATTTGAGAGGACACAAAAGAAGTTATTTTAAAGGGCATGTAGATATAAAATCTTGCTCATGGGTTCTCCATATCAAACTTTCATGGTCTTACGAGTTATTTTTTTTAACCACAAAAGTCATAAGGTGTAGGACAAATATTCAATGAATTTGAGATGTAGTGTAAGAAATTTGACTTTTTTTGAGCTAGGTATAATAAAACTGTTAATTTTCAAATCTATACTTACATGCAAACTTGTACCAACTTGACACATTTTTATACATGAAATATGGTTTACTAAATAATCTCTAAGATTTAAAAAGTAGTCTCTACATGAGATTTTTAATGACTTCATTCTACACTTGTCGCAGAAAAAGAGAGGGAAAAAAACAAAAAAAACAATATTAAAATATTCCATGTCAAACCAAACTCTTCTAATTACATGAGATTGGCTTGCATATGATTCAATAATTGATGAGATAATTAGGCATAAACACAACAATAAAGGACAAAGTGTTTTCATAATCATTGATCTATAGAAGGTTAAATGGATTGGGATACATGAATCAATGTTCTAGATGTAAAATAAAATAAAAAAGTAGAAATGAAATTATAGGTAAAACCCTTGAAGATGCAATAAACATAATACCTTATTTGTTTTGCAAGAAACATATGTATCGACAATTAGAAGATGTGAATTACATACTTATAAGAATCAAAATAGTTTCATGTTACAAATGATAAATACATGAAATGACAAAATTTTATAGTAACCCAGTTCTTTTTTTATTGAATGAGCAATTTATACATTTATAGACACGAAAAAAGAAGATACGATGAAAAGAAGTAGCCATAACTCCCAAAATTAAGAAAAAACTAAAAGAATAAATTTTCCCAAGTCCTCTTGAATTCCTACAATGATGAACATCTATTCGAGATAACCTCTTACTTTTTTTTGTTGACTTCATTTTTTGTATATATGTAAAATTTTTGTGAAAGACAACCATATTATCTATTTGTTATTTTCCGCTTTTCCACCTCTTATAAACCAAAAAAGAAGATAAGATGAAAATGAGGAAGTCACACATTTATAGGGACCAAAAAAGAAAATAATATGAAAAGAAGCACAAGAACCCTAAAAATTGAGAGAAAATAAAAAGAATAAATTTTTAAAATTTCCTTTGAATTCCTACATGATGAACATTTATGCGAGACAAATTATTGCTTTTATTGTTGACTTTAATTTCTTTTTCATATGTGCAAAATAATTGATTTTTTTTTGTTAATGACCACCATATTATATAATTGTTATTTTACACTTCTTTTTCCTCATAAACCAAAAAAGAAGATAAGATGAAAAGAAGTAGCCAATTTCCAAAAGACATAGAGAAAACTAAAAGAATAAAATTTCCGAAGTCCTCTTGAATTCCAACATATGAACAAGAGACAACTTATTACTTCTATTGTTGGTTTTAATTTTTTTTTTTCACATATGTGAAATTGTTGAATTTTTTTGTTAGCAAGGACTACATAATCTCTTTATTTTTTATATTAATCAGTAGCAAAACAAGGGTGTTGACCCTTACAAAATCACATCCGCAGGGCTTAAAGCTAACAACACACTAACAACAAATAAACATCAATAACAACCTAGAGTAGAACCACTAAAAGGAGACCATATGCATTGGTCAGTCAACATATGCACATCGAGTTGACCACCATAGTCTAAGTAAGGACAGTTAATAACAAACTTAACAAGATCTTATTCCTAATATAGAGAGCACAAACTAATCGATAACTAAGAAAAATGTTCTTCCTGGAAATAGAGTCTAGGTTAAAAACTGAACCAAAGAGTAAAGTGATATAAAAACGCTACAGGGGTAAAGAGTGATAACCACAACAATCCAAGAATTAAGCATTACAGGGGGGTTTGATGTCATAGCCTTACTAGTATAGCACATGGCTCCAATTATCTGTAAAGAACTTGAACAAATCCTTCTAATTGCCTTCATCCTCACCATCCTTGCCAAGAATCTTTCATTGTAGCAGACACAAGGACATCAAAAAGCTATGCATAACTCGATGAATGAACTTGGAGACACTCCTCATCTTTCATTCCATCTTAGCCAGGTTGTTTTTCAAGTTCCCTAATTCTCTCTTTAGATTATCCAACTCCAATACAAAAGCCAAATTGGTGTTGTTAGGAATAGCATTTTCCTCTTCAGGCATCATGTCCCTAGTAAGGTCAATGGGATCCTCATTCGTGTTGTCTAAGATATGAGTAGAGCTATTAGTAGTATACTTTTTTGAACTACCAATAACATCAGCTTCATTTTCATCACACTCCATAGTCTTCTTCTTCTTCTCTCCTACCTTCTCAATCTTCTCATTCCTATGTTCAATGTTCTCCTCGAAATCATAATCAACCAACATATGTTTCCCTTTCTTTGCATCCCTGGTGGCTAGCCTGTTAGATCTACAAGGAGTGTTGTGTTCCTCCTCCAAATCATACTCCTCTTCATTGTTCACCTCGTGGATGGAAAGTTTGGTTTTCTTAGTGGGAGGGGAGGGATTTTTACCTTTCCTTTTAGTGGTGGCAACTTAGATCCTTTTCCATTCAAGCCAATGGTGTCAGGAGTGAGAATACTAGAATTCAACACATCCAGAGTGCTAGGTCAGGGATAAATCTTAAGGGCACATGGGCGACAAATGCCTTTCTTCTTACTATGCCCTAGCATATCAATGATGCTAGTAGGCGGGAGAGATTGTGAAATAGGGGCCTCATAGACTACAATACGTTAGGGGGGTAGAGTGCCAAATGAAAATGGTAAAGACTAAAAATGAGGCCTTGATGCAAGGGGATAGGTTTCTTACCTTGGGTACACACTCTCTCTTTTGCATGAAACACACAAATTTCAAGGGATTGAGAAAGAAAAATGGAAAGGAGAAAATTTCATGATTTTTGAAATGGTTAAGGAGAGGCATATGATAGTAGCAGTAAACTTTAAAATTCCCTTCAAGGGTGAAATACTTCATGACCATGAGACAAACCTTATCCCAAGGTGGTGGCAACAGTGCCCTATGTATCCCCCTGCATCTTGATAGGAGCTTCACTTCTATTGAAAAACCTAATTAGACTATCATTGTCAACCACCTGATTGGTCCTTTTCCATTTTCTTCCTTCATAGGATAGCCCAGTAGCCTTGGCAATCATCCCCCACTGATCTCAAAAGAGATACCCCCAACAATAAGTTTCCTCTCTTCCTAGGAGTTGGAAAATAGATAGACAAATCCTCACAATCGAGTCATTCTTGAAATCATCTAGCTTGCCAAGTTCAATGCAGACATGGTCCCCACCCATCACTGTAATAGAATGCCAAGAATAACTCACTCCATAGAAAAATTTGTAACTCTTAATACCGATAGGGAAACTTGTTGTTATTGCAAAGTGATTTAAAAGAAAGATAAATGCCTACCTATCTGGTTGAGTGTAATCGTTAGGCCATCTTCCCCGTAAATTAGTCTCATGCAAGCTACAACTCCCCCCACGAAATGGTATTTTCACACAAAGAACAAGGAGTGCGCTCTTTTACAAGAGAGGTAATTATAATGCTTAAGTGACTATGTGTGCTTTGTGCATAATGCCATCTCATTATTATAGGGTCTGCCTTTAGGTTAATGTAATTTTCATAATTCACTAAAGGCCACCTAGATAGATTAATACACCTTAGAGGGCCTTTGATGTCATGTTGATTGAGGTAATTCCACATCCCTAGACTATCATGCCACATCATCAAGTCCAATTTCAAATTCAAAATAGCATTGACAACCCAACTCTCCCACTCGATATGAAACAATTAAGGGTTATAGCAAGACAAGACCCAACACCATAAAGTACACAACAAAAGACGCCTCACCCGATACAGACTATTAATCGTCATCCATGTTAGAAGTTAAGCACTCTCACCTTAGGAGAAATTGTATGCCTCTCGGGAGAGAGTGCAAATTTTGCCAACACCTCAATCCCCCAAATTGTAGTCATTATCTCTTTAATATTTTCCACTGTTTCTCTACTCTTATAAACTTTCAATATAAAACTTAAAATAAAATAATAAATCTCTTATTTTAAAATATTTTCTTATAAAATAATTTTAAAAAAAAAAAAACTTCTTATTAATCTTTTGTCCCTTAGTTTTTAATAATATTATTTATGATTTTTACTTCACATTTCCCATAATGAATCTTCTTGAATAACTACTATTCACCATTTTTTTTTTTAACTTTAGATTTAACTCTATCTCTTTTTGTGAGTGATTTGATCGTGATACATATCCTTATCCATTTTAAGAACCATGCCGCCCACCTTCATCCTCTCAAATAATGATTTTAAAAATAATTGAAATCGTAATCATTTTACTTTTGGGGAAATGATTTTTGAAGTGATCTTCTAAAAGTTATCATGACTTTTTAAGTGATCTTCCTCAATGATTTTAAAAAGGGAGTGCTCACATTTTTAGACAATGATTAAAACTATTAATTTATTAGCGGGCCCCACCATATCACATTCCATTTTAAGTTGAAACTATTTATGTAGTGCTATTTTTCCTTATAACTTTACTATCAAAATCGCCTACCATATATTTATTTGAAAGCTTGTCTTGATCATTGGATAGTTTTGAAGGATATGGGTAGTGTCCTATGAGACTCATGGCACATTACTAAATGGTTATTGGTTTTTGTATTGACTATTCTTCATTCTAGCCCATAAAGCTCTTTTTTTTAATAAATGTAGTGGCTTCTAATGTGCTTACATCCCATCATTTATTCCTAATGGGGTCACCTTCTGTATTGATTCATTGGAGGAGGTCATGTTTAATTCAATGTTACCCACTATTTTCATGTGCTTGCACATGGTTTCATATGTTTGTTTCTTGATTCTCATGTGATTGTTGCTTCTCTTTAAAAGGCTGTAGAAAGATTTTGGATTGGCTGAGTAGTTCAAACATTGCCATTTTTGGGATACTATATTAGTATTTTGATGTCATATCTTGACTTTTATTTTGTAAAATTTAATATTTTAGTAGTTAGTATGCATAATTAATTTAGTGGTTATTATAAATGATTAATTAATGGTGATTTAATTATGCATATTTATGTTATGAATATAATTATTATAGATACAATAATTTGATGCAATATATGTTATCTTATTTTGATGTAATAATAATGTGTTATATGTAATCTTGTTTTGGTTATGATTTATGATTAAGTTATTGACGAAAAATTGAGTGTAAGTGTGTGTAGGTACTCTCGAAGGCGAGAACATAGTTGAGGTAGACGTGTCTAGCTTCTTGGTTGCAAATGGTAGGATGAAATCGACACACACACCACGTAGTCACTCATATAGCTGCATTAAGTTTAACGTGGTTGCATGATCTATAAAGTTAAAAGTAAGTTGGTAAAATTATTGGTTATGATAGTTTAAATTATTGTTTAACTTGAAATATGTTCTTGGTTTGAAAAACAAATTATATTGTTTGGAACCATATTGTTTATCTAAAAAAAGATATGAAAAATATATAATTTATAAATATACAATACATTTATCTTTAAATATATGTATAGATATATTATTTTATTAATAATATATAAATTGCATTTTTTGGTATTAGACATAAAGAGATCAAAATTTACATAATCAAACTGTCCATCTAGTCAACTGAGACGATACAAAATTTTAGAACTATGACCAGGTCAATCAATTTACATTATATATAATACAAAAAAAGATTGCTATAAGTCCATCCGCTGAAAAAACCTCATTGTACAGACATAAGTAGACCATATACAAAAAGGTACATGATAAGATGTTACTCATTTCCTCCTCTATCCACTCAAGTCACCCATCATAGGTGACCTTCCATCTATCTGATGATCTTGTCTTCCTGAACCATCTGTGCATATGGGTGAATTATTCTTTCAACAATGGGGACTTGGGTTGGGGCCGATTGGATGACAACCAAAGGAATTTCTACCAGTGGCTCTTCCACATCATTAGCTTGCCTCTCTCTGAAAAAGGTTTAGATCTTCCATGAAGTTTTCTAGTGCTATTTCAAACTGCATCCTCTCTTCTGTGTGCCTAACCCAAGTGTGACCATGGGATATTTCCCATCTTCCCAATCTGGTCATGCCAAATTGTAGCAGATCTTCAAAAATTTTCTTTCTCAATCTAATGGTGACAAATACCTACATATCAATCTTATACATAATGACTATCCTTTGAGACTTAATAAGAGCCCTAACCCTACCATTAAACACATTGTCATTCCTATATTTCCAAATGATCCAAAGTATTTCCATAGAAAGATAAGATAAAAAATCAATAACTTTTCCTAAGGCTCAGGATGCAACTAGAAATCAACTCAAAAATACTGATATTATCATTAGTAGCAAACGCAAATAGATTCCAAATTCTCTAGCAAAACTGCAATCAAAGAACATGTGATTCAAAGTTTCAAGGACTCTACACAAAGTACAAATATTAAAGTCACCATTTGGTTAATTAATAGGAAGCCTATGCAGGATTAATCTCCCTAAAAATGATGTTTCCTTGGGTTCCACCAGCCTACACAAGATATATTCAAACAAATTTCTCCAAAAGGTGGGGTCTTCCTTACCCCCCAACAGGAGTTAGTGTGCTCAAGGATACTATCATTGTTAGACAAGAGGGAAAAATGTACTTCTCCTTAACATTGGGAAGGGTTGTGCCATCAGGCCACTTAAATGGCAAGAATACTTCATCATGAGAAATACACTATTTAGAAAGGCCAAGTGACCTACATGCATCCTTGAGAACTAAATATGTTCTCCACTGGCTATGGGGGAATGATCATGTTGACATAGAGCTTCCCATCCAATTACCTGTCCATTTTTAATAATATCTCCCAAATTTTTACCCCTTTTGTTTCCCATCTTTTACCAGAGAACCCCTGAAGTTGTGCAAGGGGTTTCCCCTTGTGCATAAGGTTCCACCGTATAGATCTTTACCCACAAATCCAATTATCACTTGAGATCACACCATTATGTGAAATGAAGAGTCTTACCCGATCCCACCTTTCCAAATAGATTTGAAACTATTAGAGCCATGTACTTTAATTGGAAAGGATCCTGCAATAAGATCAAACAGGTGCATCCCTTTCTAGGAAGTCCCTTTACAAGGAGAGGCCTTGGTAATATTATGTTTGAGTAACACCTTCCATGATTCGTGTCCCTGAAGTGTTTCAAAAATCCACTTAGAGAAAAATTTGGTTTATTTAGTTTTTTAGAATTCCTAGTTTCTCTCCAACATATTGAGTTGGTTCTAGGTTGTCTCAAAGATATGACTAGGAGAAGAGAAATATTTTTGGTTGTGTAGGAATAATTATACTAGATATTAGTCTAGATGTGGTTGAAAAAAGTGTGTGGGTTTCCCTTCTATGACCAACATGAAAAAATAACATGACGGAGCCAATGAAATACTATGAAAATAGAACTAAAACTAATATCAACTTCATCAATGATAATGTGATACTAAAAAGAATAAAATTAGCAAGATGACAAAGATCCTTCATAAGAGGGGATTGCAAGAAAATCCCAAGGATTTCATCACTCTTATTATTGTATACTATTATAATTTTTGGCCTACCTAATGCTAAGGACATCTATATATAGATGTGTTTTTTCATCCTTATAATTTTAGAATAAAAGAGGATGCATCAGGCAACTATTATCAATGCCACACTACATGAGTAATTAATAAAACTTCTGGAATAAATAAAATTCAATATGACTTCATATTTATTATGGCTTTTTAGAATTGTAGACTGATTTGGAGAGAGAGAGAGAGAGAGGGCATCCTTGCCTTATAGATCTAGATAGGATAATACCCTTTGATTTATAAACATTAACCTCCACCCTAGCATTAGCATCCACCATGAGAACATGATCATCTCTTGAAATTGAATAGAAAATCCCAAGTATTTCATCATTATTCATATAAAACCCCATTCTATTCTGTCATAATCCTTCTCATAATCAATCAGAGGATACTTGTCTCTTGACAAGAGTCTTTATCCCAGTTCAATAATTCCCAATAGGGAGAAAGTTATCAAGAATATATATGCCCTTAAAAAAAATGGTTTGGGAAGGATTAATGATCTTAGGTAGTAAATATTCAAGTCTTTTGGTATAAATCTTTGCCAACATCTTATAGGAGCCATTAAGGAGAGTTATTGGTCTCCAATTTTTTATAAGGGTTTTGTCTCCATCTTTGGGGATAAGCTTAATAATAACAGCATTAATGTCTCTTCCAAGAGTCCCCTTTGAAATAGCCTCACTATATAATTGACATAGTTCCTCCCCAATATAGTTAATATTTCTCTTCTAAAACTCTGTGGGAAGCCCATCTAGCCCAGGGGCCTTGTCCTTGATAAGGGCCCTAATAGCATTATTGATTTCCTCAACTATGATATCTTTGGAAAAAATATCAATATCCTCCTTGACAACCTTCCTAGGAATGATCTTCAGGATCTCCTATCTCACGCTATCCATTCCCAAACCCCCTCCTCTGAAGAAAATAGATGACTATATTATTGAGAGAAGGCCCATAAGATCTCCTCTTGACAGGTAAGAATGATACCCCTTTTCCAAATGTTGTCCATCCTTTATTTGTTCTCCTTAATCTTCAAAAGATGAAAGAATAATTTCTAACCTCTATCACCATGACTCACCCAATTTTCTCTAGCTCTAACCTTAGCCCCTTGGATCTTAATGTTTTTAATTCTCCTTAGAGAATATATGGCTAATGAAATCGATTCTAGTGCATTCTAGTTGTGGAGATCTTTCTTTCCAACAACCTAAAAAAGTGATCTCTAACTCTCAGTGTTCTGGACACACCTATCAACAACACTAACTGTTATAATTATTTAGAATAACTAAGAGGGGGGTGAATTAGTTATCCAAGGTCCAGATGTACCAATTGAACTTTAAAAAACTTCAACCAACTCATATCCCCTTGATCTCTATACCATATATTCAATATCATTAACTTGCAATTTACTGTCCTACTATAATCAGCTTGCAGAATATAAAACTCTTAAAAATACAACACATCAAATAACATTCACACAAGTATGACACCGATATTTAACATGGAAACCCAATATGGGAATAACCACCATAAAAATGCTACCAATTTTTCACTCTTCTGAAGTGAGCTCTGTGAAAAGCCAACACGGTTAAAGGTTACAATACACACTGTTAAATGTGACCCAGTTAAAGGATTTAATCACTCTATTAGAAGTTAGCCTTGTTAGAGGGATTAGACCATTCCATTATAATGTCACCTTGATTAAAGGATTTAACAGCATGATTGTTAGGGAAACCTTGTTTACAAGGATTTTTCAACTGATACAATGGTTAGAAAGTAACAGAAAATTGTGATTTGAAACATACAACTCACTTTGCAAATACAGATCTAATTATAGATCAAATGCTAATTCACTGAATGGCCTTCAATGTCATATCCATCTCTGATCTTTGATCTTTGATCTGCTTGGAAATCCTTCAATAAATCACCTCTTAGAAACTCTTCTCTTCTCTTCTCACCCTTTTGTTCCTTCTTCTTAGATTAGCCAATCAACTGAATTAACCTCATACCACTTACACATAACCTGCAATTAGGTTAAACTTATGCCTCTCTAATCAGGTATCTTGATCCATTTCCACTTAATGATCATTGTAGATCTTAGTTAGGTCAGATCCAATGAATCCTTCCATCATTTCATTTCCATCTACATTGTAGAATACATCCTAAAACTTCTTCTTGAATCTATACATAAACTGGTTAAACATATATTAAATGCTCATTTAATTCTCCACAACAATCATCTTTAATTTAAATACGCTTCACATATCCCAAGAAAATCAACTATGTTGGCTGGGATCTCAAATCTCTCTCAAACTTCAAAATTACTGACACTCGGTTAATACTGTGCACTACCACTCGGTCATCGTTGTGTAACTCGGTAATTATCTGACACTTGGAAAATATTGTTGCTCGGTCAACACTAGATTTTCTCAGCATATACTAGTGCTTAGTCAACAATTGCATCACTTGGCACTACTCGACACAAATTGTTCTGAACTTATGTTTCTTAATCTTCTACTTTGTAGCTTGGTCAAGACTAATCTTGTAGTCATCCAAACTTCACTTAGACTTAAGATAAACAATATATTATCTTGTTAAGGTGTGATCTCATCAATTACCCATTGTAGTTTCAAATAACTCAACCATTCCACTAGGTCTTCTTGTTATCTCTCCTTTTCAAATATTCTTCATCAATCAATTGATATGGCACTTTACAAGATAGAAATTGTCTTACTAGTTAAGGTTTGACATCAATGACAATATAACAATTGTTTCAATTGTAGTTTCCAACAATTCAAAAATATGTTCTATAAATAGATTTTCATTAATGTCCTTAGCTTCATTATGATTTTATCCAATACAAATATTGTCTCCCTCTTAGATAGATTTCTCTCTATAGCTTATCTCCCTCATTGTTTATTAAGTATTTCTCCCTTATGTATATCTCCCTCTTTGACAAAAATGCCAATGACATACATCTTCAATATGTATATATCTCTATGTCAGATTTCTAAATTCAATTCTCCTTCTTTCATCTTGCTTATGCCTGATCAACATATTTTTCTTTACACTTTATAGCTTTAGGCAACACCTAAAGTGTGACCACCTACTGCATCAATTTGTCAGATATTCTATGTAATACATTTGATGTAATCACTCCATATGATCTCGATTAGCCTCAGATAGGGAAATCACCCCTAATTTTCCTCTTAGATACTCATGAGCATCCTTAGGTAAAGCCTTAGTAAATATATTTGCCAACTGTTCCTTTGTATTAACATATTCAATTCTTACTTCTTTGTCTTGTACCAGCTCTCTTAAGTAATGATACTTGATAGCAATATGCTTGGTCTTTGTATGTATCACAGGGTTCTTTGAAATATTAATAGCACTAGTGTTATCACAAAAAATAACAACTAGATCTGATTTCTTCCTTCATACCTTTCAACAATTGCTTGATCCACACTATGTTTGAACAATTCACTGCTGCTCTGACATATTCAGCTTCTGATGTGGATTGAGAAATACAGTTTTATTTCTTGCTTGTCCAAGAGACTAATCTCTTTCCTAATAAGAATGCACCACCACTTGTGCTCTTTCTGTCATCAACATTACCTACCTAATCTGCATCTGTGTAAACTTTCAGTTTAAACTTCTCATTCTTCTTGTAATATAATCCATAATCCTTTGTTCCCTTCAAATACCCCAGAATCCTTTTCACTACCATTAAGTGACTATCTTTATGATTTGTAGAAAATATTGCAACAATCCCAACTACTAATGCAATATCTGGTTTACATTGTGACGAAAAATAATTTGTCTCTATTTTATGTTGATTTTATAGTATGTTTCAAGACATTCCTAAAACACTTGTGAAACTTTTAAGTATTTGAACTTGTGATCATGCTATAAGTATAGTCAAGACCACCAAAGCCTATGGGTATTTAGTAGTGACATATTTTGCTAAACATTATATATCTATAGTATTATTTCATATACCTATTTGAATGTGTGTTCTAATATTTGGATTGAGTTTAATAGTTGACTTGAATTTATATATTTGTATGTGCTACTAACCTGCCAGAAAAGAGGAGCGGCTTGAGAGTGGATCGACAACATTGAAGAGGAAATGATGAATTCCCAGCTGCAACGGGGAGAACTATTATGATACCAAAAGATATGCCTACTAAATGGAAGGAATCATCATCTCAGAGAATATAGGAACATAACTCTTCTATATTTTCTCAGTGGTCAATACTTTGCTGAAGTGGTTATCCAGTCTTTATGACATTTTGTCGTGCACTATTACATTATCCTTTCTCAATGGCATGAATTATTCAGACCTTATCTGTATGATTTGAATAAACATAAATCCTCTATACAAAGAGATTTTATTTTTAGTTTGTAGTTAGTTGGATAATATACTATTGTTGCATCTACACAACAAAGTTACTCTTTCTAGTTTCGTGTATTGTTTCATTATGATGTAATCAATTTTCTGGAAATATAAAGGAGTGATTTTGAGTTATATTCTTTGTTAGTAGTTAGAAGAAGCCAACCAAGGGGTCCTACTTGGGAGGTGGATTAGATTATACTAGGTTAGAGTTTCTTTCAACATTTACAACATTTTAAGTAGATTTTATTGTTTCCTCCTACAACATTATAACTCATGTATGTTCCTACAACACTTGCAAGAATAATTATAGTAAATGCTTTGGGTTGATAGAATAGGTTTGAGTTGTGTTTTCAATTGTCAGCATTAATTTCATTAAGTATCAATGTGCATTTACTTTCCTATAGCATTAGCGTAGGTCTCTTTCATGTATTTTTCCTTCCTGCAACATAAGTGATATGAATCTTTGAGAGACTTAGTACACAGATTGTGCTGTCCCATTTCAAGTATATGTCCCTAGGTTGACAATTCAAATGCACTTCATGATAGGAAAAGTAATCCTTAGTTTGAATTTACTATTCCTAGGAGAATCTTTGGCATGATTACTATTACCTATTTTGGGGATGTTCATTTTTTGCATCGTTGTCGGGGTGGTGTCAAGATGAGAACATTATTGGGTCATTTTTCATTTTTTAGATAGTTCCCTATTTTATAGATAGTAGTTTACAGTCTTGAACTTGCTTCACAAGTTTACGTAATTAATTGCATGCATCTAAGAGGAAGAAGATAAGATGACCATGACAAATTCCTTCCAAGAGAATCTGTTAATCTGAATGAATAATTTGAAGAAGTTGAATTACCTTTAGTTGACGCAAGCCTTGAATTTCCTACAACATCTTCATCTGAAGAAGAGCCCTTTGCTCTAGTTGGCCTTTGACCTTTTGCTGAAATTTTGGCTAGTTTTCTTGAAAAATCCATTCCAAGTGCTCTTTTCATTCATAATTTTGTGGCTAATGTTCCTTTCCAGAAGAAAATCCATTTCTAAATACCTTCAGTAATGGCACAACCTACCTTTCCATTTCCTCTTCCTAGCCTTATTAACAATGCTAACCTCAAAAACATACCCACTGCTGCACTTCCAAACTTCTATGGCCTAATAACTGAAGACCCTGACACCTTCCTGTTTGATTTTGAAATTCTTTGTCGAAGCTTTGACTACAACACTGATGGCCACAAGCTCAAGTTGTTTCCAACAACATTGAAGGAGTCCACCCTACGATGGTTCATGGGATTAGGGGCTAATGCAACAACCAATTGGGATGAGATGCAGACTTTGTTTCTAAAAAAATACAAAGAGTATTGCAAGGGGGTGATATGAGAGGAGATGGCATTTTTCAAATGTCACAGAAGGAAGAAGAAACTTTGGAAGATTATGTTTCACACTTCTTGTACAACCTGCAGAAGAATCCATAACATGTGCTCGAGGAGGATTCACAAAAACTCAGCTTTTTGAGGGGAGTAAATGATAACTGCCTTGAAGCACTAGACCTCATGGCTAGAGGAGATATGTCCCAATCTTCCTGGGATGACCTTAAGAATTTATGGCTTAACTATTCAAGATCAACCAAAAAGAAGGGAAAAGGATTTCGGTCTACACTTGCTAAGGGAAATAACTCAGGAATTTCTAAGATGGAAATCTTGAACCTGTTGTCATATTTCAAGCAATATATCATCAATGACATTGCTACACACCTGGATATAATGAATTCCAAGAAGAAGAATGCATATGTTGAAGTACAGCTAGCTGAGTATTTCCCTCACTACCGCAAACAAAAGAAAGATTGTGGGTGGAATCTGGTGGAAAATTTGGAGAACCAACACCTTCCTACTGAGTACATGAAAATAGAAGGAGTCGACAAGCAAGTATTCTTTGTTGCTCAACGTCAGCCATGGGCTTCAAGACAAGGTATGCCTTAGGACCCTTTACAATTTTCTAATCCTTATAATAATCAATAGTAGAACCAAAATTATCACAATCATTCTTAGTACTCCCAACCTGCTTGGAACAATGTCTGGCCTAATACTCAACAAAACTAGTGGCCTAACCAATAGAAAAACCAATGGCCTAACCAATAGAAAAAATAGTGGTTATAGCATCAAAATCAATGACCACATCCTTAAAATTAATGGCAGCCACCACAGGGGAATTGACAACCAAATAACCAATGGAGAGGACCTCAACAATGGCCTAGTCAAAATCCTTGTTATCCACCCTTACCACCTCCAGTGTCTCAACCTACAATAATGCCACCTCCTGCAACCACAAGTCCTACTCCAAGGCCAACCCAATTACCTTCTCAGCCATAGCCCAATCCTAACAATAAGCAACAAAAGCAACCCATGTATGTTACGAATACTCAGCAGTACCTTGGCTATGCACTAGAGATATCTGATATTCACTTGAGATCTAGTACTACCCTGCCTGCACCAGAACCTCCTATTATAACGAAAGTTCCAGACATTCCTACAACATCAACACCACTTCTAGAAGATAATTTTCCAAATAATATCCCACCAACTGATATACCAAGTCAAACTAATGTTCACACCTCAGTTAATCCTCCCTTCCCACAAAGGCTTAGCATGGAAAAACCTATATCCCACGAAGAAACACCATTTGATATCCTTGACCAGTTTAAAAACATGCATATCTAGACTCCACTGTTTCAAGCTATTAAAGATGTTCCTCTTTATGGTAAAGTCATTAAAGAAGCATGCCTCAAAAATCTTGGATGTAAGAAAAAGGATCCGTAAATAGTACATGTTATAGGTCAACTTGCAGATTATGTTGGGAAAGATAGTCATTCCAAAGTACTCTGACCCTGGAAGCCGAGTTGTTGATATTATAATTAATGACCAGTCTGTGAAGAATTCTCTAGTAGATTTGGGAGTATTTATAAATGTTATGACTAAGGATACCATGCATAGGTTGAGTATAGAGGGATTGAGAACCACTTGAATAGTCTTACAACTTGCAGACAGTTCCACTTTCACCCCAGATGGCATAATAGAAGATATAGTAGTTACATTAGATTCCTGGGAATATCCTATTGACTTCCTAATATTATCACCTAAGGTAAAAAAATTTAATTATCCACTTATCCTTGGAAGACCTTGGCTAGCCACTACCAATGACAATATTAGTTGCAGATCAGGTAACATGACAATTTTAAATGGCCAAGAAATCAAGAAGCTAGCATTATATCCTCTTGCCCAATCCCAACCAAATTTGAGTACTCCTATTTGGCTAGAATTGGGAGATGAGGAAGAAGAGATAAACTTTTTTGCTCAGCTAATGATGTTACATAGACAATCCTTCCTGAAATTTCAAGAAGATGATGATGTGATTCAAATTATCCTTACCAATGACTATGTCATAGTAAAAGATATTTATGAAAGCTCTGTTCTGCAATTGTCTACCTATGAGAAATGTGTTTCTCCAGTAGGACCTGATATTATCCACCAATTACTACCCTGCGAGATATCTACAAGACCAATACCTAAGGTATCAATGCTAGAGGTGAAAACTAATGTGGAACTCTCTCCTAGTCACAATCTTCATGTTAACAATAAACTGCCACCACAACAATTGGCATTGTTAACTCATTTCCTTTGTAAACATGAAAAAGCATTTTATTGGGACTATGGAGACATGACAGGATTGACCCCAAAACTCTACACACATAGAATTTACATCAATGAGGTATTCTACCACTCCTTCAACCTCAGAGAAGAATTAACCTAGCCTTAAGATAAATTGTAAAAATTGAGTTACAAAAGTTGCTGGATGGTAGTTTTATTTATCCAATCTCTGATAGTAAATGGGTTTCACCATTGGTAATAGTACCTAAAAGTGGGGTAAATGGATAATATGTGTATATTATAGAGAATTGAACAATTCATCAAAGAAAGATCGTTTTCCATTGCCATTCATTGATCAAGTTCTAGATACCTTAGCTGGTAAAAAGTACTTCTCTTTTCTTGATGGATACATCGGTTATAATCAGATTAGCATTTCTCAAGAGGATCAAGAGAAGAAAAAATTTACATGTCCTTGGGGAACATATGCATATTTTGTGTTACCTTTTGGTTTATTTAATGCACCATCCACTTTCCAAAGGGCTGTAATCATCATTTTTGCTAATATATCACATGATTGCATGGAAATATACATGGACAATTTCACCACATTTGGTGTTACTTTTGAAGAATATTTAAAGAACTTGGAAAAATTACTGATCAGATGTCAAGAACATAACCTTTCCCTCAATAGTGAGAAATGGTTCATGCTAATACAAGAAGGAGTGGTTCTAGGACACTTCATCTCAGAAGTTAGCATCCAAGTAGACCCTGCAAAAATTTAGGTAATTCTTACATTGCCTACACCTACTAAGAAAAAAGATGTTAGATCATTTTTAGGACATACTGGATATTATAGGTGCTTCATTGAAAATTCCAGTCAGATAGCTAGTCCACTATACACCTTGCTTACAAAAGAGGTTGAGTTTGCATGGACATCAGCCTGTGAGGAATCCTTCATGCAGCTGAAGTTCGTTATGACAACTGCACCAGTACTTAGAGGGCCTGATTGGTCTTTACCATTCCACATACATACATATGCTTCTTACTATGCAATAGGTGTTGTGTTAGGTCAGAAGTCTAATAACCTTAAAAATGCTATTTACTATATCAACAAAATTTTGCATGGGACAGAGTTAAATTATACAGTTACCAAAAAAAATTTACTGGCAGTGGTCTATGCTTTGAATAAATTTTTCCATTATGTAATAGTCTATCCAATCTTTGTTCATACTGACCATGCAACAATCAAATATCTAATGAACAAACCTGCCATCTCAGGCAGGCTAGCAAGATGGCTTCTTCTTTTGTAGGAATTTGACATAACAGTAATTGACAACCCAGGGAAAGAAAATGTTGTAGCTGATTATTTATCAAGACTCCAGAATGATGAAAATGATACCTCTGTGATAGATGATACATTCCCTGATGAAACTTTGTTCCATATTGCTGTCAAGCGTCCATGGTATGCTCATATAGCTAATTACCTTGCAGATGACAAGATGCCTACACATTTCTCTCCTAAGGACAGAAGAATTCTTGTTGAGAAAATTTTTCAATTCTCTTGGATTGACAATACATTGTTCTATACTGGTCCAGACCAAGTCACGATAAGGTGTGTACGTGAAGATGAAACCTATGATATCCTCCATGCTTGTCATGATGAGCCCTGTAGAGGACACTTTGCAGCTAAGAGGACATCTTTGAAAATATTAACAACAGTTTATTATTGGCCCATAGTTCACAAAGATGCAGCCAATTATACCATGAAATGTGATAAATGACAAAAGATGGGCCATCCAACAAAATTAGATGAAATGCCTATACATCCACAAGTGGTTGTCACACCATTTGATAAGTGGGGCAGGGATTTTATTGGTCCTATAGACCTTCCATCCAATGGAAATTAATACATTTTGGTATGCACCAACTATCTATCCAAATGGGTTGAAGTGAAGTCCATGAAGCATGCACAAGATCTTAAGGTAGAAGAGTTCCTATATGAAGAAATCTTCACCCGTTATGGTGTGCCGAGAGAGCTTGTAAATGATCAGCGAGCACAATTCACATCAAACCTAATCATAGAACTCATGAAAGAATATAACATCAAACATCAGAAGTCCAGTCCCTACCATCCTCAAGCCAATAGTCAGGAGGAAGTCACCAACAGAGAAATTGAAGCAATTCTAACAAAAACAGTTCACCTACACTGCCGTTATTGGAGCAGCCCCCTTTCAGAAGTAGTATGGGCATACAGAACCACATGGAAGACAACCACATGATTCACTCTATTTGAATTACTATTTAAAAAAGAATCCATGTTTCCAATTGAGCTTGAGCACAAGACATTGTGTTCTACTCTAAAGTTAAACATCGATCTTGCTACAGCACAGCGAGAGCATCTACTGCATCACAACTCTTTGGATGAGATGAGAAAATATGCACTACAACACAAAAAAATAGTCCAAAAATAGAGGAAGAAATGACATGACTCCCACATCAAGAACAAACAATTTCAAGTAGGTGATTGGGAACTACTCTTTGATTCCATATTTTAAGAGACACAAGGCAAGCTATAGAAAAGATGGTTGAGCCCATATGAAATAGACCATGACTTCAACAATGGAGTAGTCCAATTGACAACTATTGATCTAATGCATTTCAAACTATCGGTCAAGGGGCATCTACTTCATCTATATCATCAGCCCCAGACCAAGGATGACTTCCTGTAGCAATTCAGAGACAAAAATCCACAAACGAAATAGGTAATACTTCTTGAAACAGAGGGTGCAAACCTTCATCCTACAGCTTCAACATAACATCTCTTCATGTATGCTCATAATAAACACTTCATTTTTAAATGAAGTTCCATTCTCCATTCATTTTATATATTTTTATTTTCAACCCATTCACCTTCTCTACCTTCCACCCACCCATCCTCCACGTCATCATCTTTTATGTATTTCTATGTTTTCAATAAGAGCCACATCAGCTGACGCATACATCTGTCGCACCTATTTTGCTCTCGTTGCCTTTTATGTGCATGTAGAAACTAAATGACATGTAAAAATTTTCACTTTATTTCCACTTTTAGCACATAGATTTTAGTAATTATATCTAATACTGCTATAAATCTATAATTAAGGGATTACGCCAGTTTCTTACCCTGTGACAAGTGTGGACACTTGTCTTAATTTCGTAGGGGGCAGGGAATTCTATTAAGTTTCCATGCCATTTCTAGTTGTCCCTATCATTTTTTGTAAGATTACCTGTCAACTCAAATCTATACTTGTGCCTTGTTTCATTAAGCCCTTTTAATTTCTCACACAAGTGTTGTACCATAATTCTCGAATAATCCCAGATTTTCTGACTTGAAGTGACTCTAAAAGGACATAATTAAGCTATGTGAAAACTCACACTTAAACTAGCAATTAAAGTTATAATTCCTTCCATGAAAGTGTCATTATTGCTTATGTTCAAACAACATAAAGATTGCAAGGATAAAATCCATCGTTTCAAGAAGTGCAGTTTCGAAGCTTAAATTCAGGGTGATTCAAAAGGGAATAATGAATTTGGAAATTGCAGAGCAGGGGAAATTGAAAAATTGATAGATTATAGTAGAAATTTGAAGGAAGCACTTGGAACAAATGGGAGGGCAGTTGATGCACCATGAGCTCGTGGTTCATGGTGTTCTGCTCACAGATGTTGAAGTAGTTCAGAGATTCAATGCATGTCGATGGCTGGGGTATTTCCTGAAACTGAATGAGGAGGTAGCAGCAAAATTTATGAGTACATTTGAGGAGGGAAAGGAAATTGTATGGGGTTTAACGGTTGTCTCAATAGAGGAACACATAGAAAAATAAAATAGATTGCTATCAATTGGGGAACATTATCCCAATGAGCACGACACTAGGTCAGCTCGAGCCCAGTTTACTCTTCCTATAGACCCTCTGTTAGAGAGAAACAAGAAAGTATGCAAATGTATGTCACTTCCTCCACCATTCAATGAGCTGGCAACACAGATTATAAGGTACTTGACCTTTGAGGGAATATTTTCTCATTTACATGCACATCATTTCAAATTACTTATCTATGTAAGGCATAGTCTTACAATAAATGTTCCCAATTTTCTATGTAACATGCTAAGTATTAGTGCCCAAGAGACCCAAAAGGGGAATACAAATTTTGTCTCTCACCATGCCCTAATTAAACGATTATTTGAAAAATCCCTCAAGGAATTTTCTCCCTTGGCATGTTCATAATTTTTTCAACGTAAAACTTTGCAACCCCAGGATGAGCCTGTTGAGCAACCTAGTAATGATAATGCAACACCCTTTGAGCCAGCTAGGGAAACAACCACCCAAGAAGGGGAACCTAAAAAATTTGAAGAAAATAGAACTTCTCCCAAGGGAAATGTGTCTACCTCTTCTTAGAAGAGAGGAAAATGAAAATTTGGTGAAGGAACTTTAGTTTCTGCAAATGAACCACAAAATCCCACAGCTTCAAAAGGAAAGAAAAGGAAAACGTCTCATGTAGCAACTACTCCTACAACAGAGAGACCAAAGAAAGATAGTAAAAAGAAGGTTGTGGAGGTTGTAGAGACTCCTGTTTGGAGAATTCCTCAGATGAGAGGAAAAAATTTGTTCCTTCAGAAAAATTTGATGTAGAACTCCATGTAGAGTATATTCTAGACAATTCTCCAATTTGACCAGAAATCCTAGATCTTTCTCAAAATCTAAATGAGAAATGTGATGATGAGCCTGCCACATGTTAGAATGATCCTATAGAGAGTCATCAAAATGATCAAGAAGGAAATGAGGAAGAACTTAAAATGCCTCAATAGTCAGCCCACTCACACTCTCAAAATTCCCTAGTGTCATTTCGGAGAACTTGGTTCACCAGCTATTAGAGCAGACATATAGAGAATAAAGGAGAAAAAATACTCAATTCAAAGAGTGTGGCCCACCTACTCTTTAATCCCTTATCTTTAGTTTTCAAAATTAGTTTATTCTTGATAAAAATTTGTGGGAGGAAGAAAGGAAGAAAATGCAAAGAGTGATCAATGATCAAAAGGAGGAAACAGAAGACCTAAAGGAGTAACTAAAGAGGTAGAAATAGAAAATGGATCATGCCTTGAAATTGGCTGATCAAATTATAACATATAGGCCTCCTCCTAGAGTATATGCTATTTGTTTAAAATAACAATTCCTCTTATTGCAACTAAAGATGACTATGAAGGACATAGATTCTGGGTTCAAAAAAACTCAATAACTCTATGGCTTGTACCAAACCCTTCCTGTTGGTTAAAAGAATGTGCTTTGTGAATTATATTTGCACAACTTGATTATTCCAGAGGAGGCTAAGTAGAATCCCTTTCTCTATATTGGAGATATACATCTAAGGGCCTTAATGTCATGGATGCATTATGAAGCCAATTATGAAAGGTAATCAGATAATTATAGGGACTAGGAGAAATCAGAACCACTACCATTAAGGGATGAAAGTAGTCAGCCTGATGTTCTACTAAGGGACTGGTTCAGTATAACTTATGGGATCATAAAAGCATAAAAAAAGAAGAAAATTTTTGCTGTCAGGGAAGAGGTTTACACAAAGTATCAAGGGATGTCCTACTTTACCTTTCAAAGATCCCTAGCTAGTGCTAGAAATAGATGGAATATGTTACTAGAAGTATTCAAGAAAGCAGAACCAAACAGTTCTATTAACCTTGAAGCAGAAATTCATTGGCACCAAAATATATATAGTTAGGCAGACAAATTAGGTGTGAGCTCTAGTGTCCCTTGACAATTCAACAACCAATGCTTCTATGGCCCCTATATGACATTGATGCCATGAATTTGGACCAGCTACAGGAAGATTACAGGATGGACTTCTGGGAGAAAACTAGAGGGTTCTACTACACCTTCAAGAAAAGGAGAGGAAAGACAGAGGTTGGAGAATTGCAAAGAAATGTAATACTTGAGGACAAGCATTATACTTGTAGGGGGAAGATGATGAGAAATAATTTGTCTCTATTTTATGTTGAATTTATACTCTATTTTAAGACATTCCTAAAACACTTGTGAAACTTTTAAGTATTTGAACTTGTGATCATGCTATAAGTACAGTCAAGACCACCAAAGCCTATGGGTAGTTAGTAGTGACATATTTTGCTAAACATTATATATCTATCCCAGTATTTCATATAACTATTTGAATATGTGTTCTAATATCTGGATTGAGTTGAATAGTTGACTTGAATATATATTTGCATGTGTTGCTAACATGCCAGAAAAGAGGAGTGGCTTTAGAGTGGATCAACAACATTGAAGAGGAAATGATGAAGTCTCAACTATGATGGGGAGAACTCTTATGACACCGCATGACATTCCTTCTAAATTGAAGGAGCCATCATCTCGGGGAATATAGGAACATAACTCTACTATATTTTCTCAGTGGTCAATACTTTGCTGAAGTGGTTATCCAATCTTTATGACATTCTATCGTGGGCTATTACATTCTCCTTTCTCTATGGCATGAATTAGTTAGACCTTATCTGTATGCTTTGAATAAAAATCAATCCTCTATATAAAGTGATTTGATTGTTAGTTTGTATTTAGTTGGATAATATACTATTTTTGCATCTACACAACAAAGTTACTCTTCCTGGTTTCGTACATTATTTTCATTATGATGTGATCAATTTTATGGAAATATAATGAAGGAGTGATTTTGAGTTATATTATGTGTTAGTAGTTAGTATAATCCAACCAAGGGGGCCCACTTGGAAGGTGGATTAGGTTAGACTAGGTTAGAGTTTCTTTCAGCATTTACAACATTTTAAGTAGAGTTTACTATTTCCTCCTGCAACATTATAACTCATGTATTCTCCTGCAACACTTGCAAGAATAATTATAGTGAATTATTTGGGTTGATAGAATATGTTTGAGCTGATTTTTCAATTTTCGGGATTAATTTCATTAAGTAGCAGTGTATGTTTACTTTCCTGCAGCAATAGCGTAGGTCTCTTTCATGTAATTTTCCTTCCTGCAGCATAAGTGATATGACTCTTTGAGAGACTTAGTGCATAGATCGTGATGTCCCATTTCAAGTATGCATCCTTGTGTTGACAATTCAAATGCACTTCATGATAGGAAAAGTAATCCTTAGTTTGAATACACTATTCCTATGAGAATCTTTGGCATGATTATTAATACCTATTGTGTGGATGTTCACTATGGATAATATATTGTATTTTTCCAATCATTGATCTATACAAGGTTTGATTCACTTCAGCTATCTCATCAGTCTTTGATAGTTTTTGTCTAGTATCCATAGGAGTACTTACAGGTCTGGAGTCCTCCATGCCAAAAGATTTTAGTATCTACTTGATATACTTAGATTGAGTAATGTAGATACATTTCTTCATCTAACATACTTGCAAACCAACAAAGAATTTGATCTCTCCAAACATAGACATCTCAAATTCAGTTTGCATCTCTTTTACAAAAAAATGGCATAAAACATCGTGTCCTCCAAATATGATATCATCAAAAAATATTTTAGCTAATAATATCCCTTTACCTTTCTAAGACTTTAAGTACAGATTATTGTTGTCATTTGTCCTTGTAAATCCAATCTTGACTAACTAATTGTGCAATCTCTCATACCATGCTCTGGGGGCTTGCTTCAATCCATTCAATGCTTTATGTAACTTGCAAACCATATTCTTCTTGCTTGAATCAAAAAATCCTTTAGCTTGTTCAATGTATATCTCTTCTTCTAGTATTCCATTTATAAATGTTGATTTGACATCCATTTGATATACTTTGAATCCCTTGTAAGTTTCATAAGCCAATAGACTTCTAACTCCTTCCAATATTGCAACTAGGGAAAACATATCGCCATATTCAACACTTTTTTCTTGTGCATAACCTTTGCATGCCACTTTGGATTTATTTCTTATAACTTCTCCATGTTCATTAAGCTTATTTCTAAATACCCACTTTGTTCCAATAACATTTTTGTCCTTTGGTCTAGGTACTAGTGTCCAATTTTTGTTCTTCTCAATTTGTTCAATTTCTTCATTCATGGCCTGTATCCAATCTTCATTTCCTAGAGCATCGTTCACTAGTTTTGACTCAAATTCACCTAATAAACATGTCTAATTTTTCAATTTTCTTCTTTTCATGACCTCTGAATCTTTATCTCTAATAATTTGATCAGGTTTATGATATCTTCTTACATATTTTTCTAGTGTAGGCTCTGGCCCTCTTTTCTCTTGTTGTTCATCCTTAGATTGATCATCAAAGTTAATTTTAGGTTCATTTTGTGTCTCTGCTTCTTCCTCTGCAATCTCCTCCTGATGCTCGACAACATCTTTTTTGTATCTTGACATTTTCTTGTTGTTTCTCGGAAACATCATTCTATTGTTCGACGACTTGTTTTTCAAGTTCAAGCACACTACTGGGCTCTCCTTCGTTCATATAAATGAAAGATCTGTAATCTTCAGGTTCTTTCTTGTATTCCACTTCATTCTTTTCTGCATATTCATCAATCCTAACATTTTCACTTTCCACAACTTTGTTAGTGTTAGAATTCAAACACTTATACTCTTTTCTCTTAGTGGAATAACCTATGAATATGCGTTCATCACTTTTAACATGAAGTTTTCCATTTCTATTGTATTTCAATATATAACATTTACTCCCAAAAACTTCAAAATATTTTACATTAGGTGCATAACCATACCATAACTCATAAGGTGTAATATCAGTACCTTTATTGAATTATACTCGGTTCAAGGTATATATTTTTGTACTTATAGCTTCTCTATAGTACTTTTGTGCAACATTCTTTTCTATCATCAGTGTTCTAGCATAATCCATTATTGATCTATTCCTTCTCTCGGCTATGCCATTCTATGGGGGAGTCCTCGGAGAAGACATCTATATTTTAATTCCTCTATCATTATAGAATAATTTGAACTCATTTCATATAAACTCTCCTCTGTCAGATCTCAGACATCTCAAGCTCTTACCTGTCTCTTTTTCAACTTTTTCCAAATACCACTTAAAGAACTAAAAAGGATCAATTTTTTTCTTTGAGAAACATTGCAGTCATCATTCTAGAGTAATCATCAACAAACAATATGAAATAATTATCACCTAAGTATATTTTTACACAAATAGGTCCACAAAGGTCAGTATGAACCATTTCCAAAATATCACCAGAAGTATAGGTTTTTCTCTTAAAACTAGACTTTTTCATTTTGCCCAACTGATATTGCTTACACATAACATTACCAGGTTTCTTCAATCTTGGTAACCCTCTTACTCTTTTCATCTTACTAATGTTTACCAAATTTTTTAAGTTCACATGACATAACCTCTTATGCCATGTAACCATATATCATCATATTGTGCAAAAAAACATGTCTCGTCAGATAAATCTAGATAGAACAAATTACCTTTTGTCTGTTCTCCACTTCTAATCAGTTCACCATTAGCATAAAAAATCTTATCTTTTCTATGATGGAACTCAACTTGATATCCATAAGTATTCAACTAAGAAACACTCAACAAGTTACAATTTAGTCCTTCTACCCAATAGGAATTGTCACATGTGATCTTATTAGTTAGTTTTATTGATCCTTTTCATTTCACAGGACATGGTTTGTCATTTCCAAACTTAACACTACCACGTTTGCGATAGTTTAAGGTTTCAAATTTACTTTTGTCACCAGTCATGTGATGTGAGAAACCACTATCAATTATCCATGTATCACCTTTACTCATATAAGAAACAAGTGTAGTTTTCTCATCTTCATTAGAATCATCTTTCATAGCTACATAAATAACTTCTATATCACTCTCATCAGATTTATCAGATTCACTATCAGTTTCTTCTTCAGCAATATAGCAGGATTTCTTACCTTTGTCCTTATAGTCCTTATACTTTCTGAAATCTCTGTCATCCCTTTTTTCTTTATACTTTCTTTCTCTTCTCTCATCCTTGTCATTCCTGTCAAAAAATTTTGCAACAATATGACCAACTTTGTTACATGAAAAACATATTATAGGAAGTTGCCCTTTGAATTTTCCTCTTCCTCTCGGTAGTCTTCTAGCCATAAGTGCTTCAAGTTCATCAAGATATTCATCAGAAGTGTCACTGTCACTATTCACATGTCCGTATTTTCCTTTTCTTGATTTATGAAGAGCCAATTGTGATTTGAATGTAGAATCAACATGATGAGGAGTAAAATTATCAAAATTTGATAACTCAAAAGTAGTAAGTCTACCAACTAGACCTTCCAGAGTAAATTTGTTACTAGGAGTACATTTTAGTTCTTGTATAGAACATACTCTAATAGCATATATAGGAATTAATGTTCTCAGTACCATGCTAATAAAAATATTGTCACTAATAGTTCCATTGGCTCCTCTAATAGCATTTACAACCTCCTTAACTCAGCTACAATAGTGAACAATAGTTTCACCATATTGCATTATTATCTCATCAAACTTACCTCTTAGGCTTTTAGATTTGGCTCTCAATACATTTTTATCACCTCTATAGATATTTTCTACTGTGTCCCATATTTCTTTGTAGTTTTACAATCTTTTATATCTTCAAATTCAAGATAGCTTAGGGCTGATGCAATCTCCAACATTGCTTGGTTGTGTTCTTGTTTTTCTTTCATCTACTGAGCTGTCATAGGTGAAAGCATTGTTATGTAATTATGTTCTACATAGTATTTCGTAGCATCTCCAATACAACTAGGTGTAGCTTCATCAAAATTTTCTGTGCAGAGAAGTTCTCCTTGTTCAGCCTTGGTACCTCCTTTTTGTACATCTTGATCTTCAGCTTCAAGTGCCTTCAAAATTTTCTTTACAAGCACCACAATAGCTCTGATACCAATTATTATAATTATTTAGAATAACTAAGAGGGGGGTGAATCTGTTATCGAAGGTCTAGATGTACCAATTGAACTTTCAAACACTTCAACCAACTCAGATCTACTTGATCTCTATACCATATATTCAATATTATAAACTTGTAGTTTACTGTTCTACTGTAATCAAATTGCACAATATAAAACTCTTAACAATAAAACACATCAAATAACATTCACACAAGTATGACACCAGGATTAATGTGGAAACCCAATATGGGAAAAACCACCAATAACATGCTACCAATTTTTCACTCTTCTGAAGTGAGCTTTGTGAAAAGCCAACCCGGTTACAGGTTACAATACACACTGTTAAATGTGACCCAGTTAAAGGGTTTAAACACTTTGTTACAAGTGAACCATTTTAGAGGGCTTAGACCATTCCATTAGAATGTCACCTTGATTAAAGGATTTAACAACATGACTGTTAGTTCAACCTTGTTTAAAAGGATTTTGCAACTGATATAATGGTTAGAAATTAATAGAAAATTGTGATCTGAAACATACAACTCACTTTGCAAATACAGATCCAATTATAGCTCAAATTATAATTCACTAAATGGCCTTCAATGTCATCTCCATCTCTAATCTCTATCTCTGATCTCTGATCTTTGATTTTCTTGGAAATCCTTCAAGCAATCACGTCTTAGAAACTCTTCTCTTCTCTTCTCACCCTTTTCTTCCTTCTGCTTAGATTAGCCAATCAACTGAATTAACCTCATACCACTTACACATAACTTGTAATTAGGCTAAAATTATACCTCTCTAATTAGGTAGCTTGATCTATTGCTACTTAATCATCACCTTAGATCTTAGGTTTAGGTCAGACCCAACGAATCCTTCCATCATTTCATTTCCATATACATTGTAGAATACATCCTAAAAATTCTTCTTGAATCCATACATAAAATAGTTAAAAATATATTAAATGCTCATTTAATTCTCAACAACAATCATCTTTAATTTAAATACACTTCACATATCCCAAGAAAATAAACTATGTCGGCTGGGTTCTTAAATCTCTCTCAAACTACAAAATTATTGACACTCGGTCAATACTGTGTACTGCCACTCGGTCATCCCTATGTAACTCAGTAATTCTCTAATGCTCAGAAAATACTGATGCTCGGTCAACACTAAATTTTCTCAACATATACTTTCACTCAGATAACACTCACATCACTCGGCACTACTCATGACAAGCTATTATGAATTTATGTTTCTTAATCTTTTTCTCTGTAACTCGGTCAAGACTAATCTTGTAGTCATCCAAACTTCACTTAGACTTAAGATAAACAATATATTACCTTGTCAAGGTGTGATCTCATCAAGTACCCATTGTAATTTCACACAAATCAACCATTCCACTAGGTCTTCTTGTTATCTCTCATTTTCAAATCTTCTTCATCAATCAATTGATATGTCACTTTAAAAGATAGAAATTGTCTTACCAATTAAGGTTTGACATCAATGGAAATATAACAATTGTTTCAATTTTAGTTTCCAACACTAACATGAACATTGGACTAAGTATTGAATTGGTTGATAATGTGGACAACCTCTCTACCTGCAACATCCTCCAAAAGTCTCATATTGAGTGAAAAAGAGTCCTTTTTGGGTTCAGATTCTCTTGGGGTTGACTCTAAAAGAATCTTATTCATGATAGGGTGATGATCTGAAAGAGTGTAGGGAGTGAATCTAACAAATATTCCCCCATCATGATTTTTGAGTCTGAAAAACTACTTCTTAGCATAAAATCTATCCAATCTAGTATAAATACTCTTACCATCTCTCTATAAATTACACCATGTAAACCACATGACTTGATTTTCCATCTTAACTCTAGCCAAAAGATCGATAATATTGCATTTGTTCAATATCTTATACCAGAAGAACCGTTCTTCACCTCTGCATTCAAACATGTTACCACCTAGCTTATCCTAAGACATTTCAACCATATGGAAGCCCTCACCCAAAATCCAAGGCACAGCCTCTAATATACACAACCACTTCTAAGCCTCCAATCTCTACCTATAGTCATTAGGTTCATAAATTGAACAGTTCCCAACCTTTTTACCCTTGTATTTTAGAATCACCCAAACTACCCTATTACATGGTGTGTGGCCCGATCTGACAACAACATTCTTCCATCTACATAGAATAATAATAGTAGACCCGCTACCTTTACTATGGTTGGTATTGAAGAATCTAGCATCCCTCCAAATACATTTTAGCCTAATGTTTAGGTTGAACTGAGTGGCCATAACTTATTGAAGCATCAAAATGTCAATTTTATTGTTCAAGTTGAGAAATCTCTTAATTATATACTTCCTATTTAGGGATTCCAATCCCCTTACATTCTGAGAAGCCAATTTTAAATCTATGAAGATCAAGGAGTAGTATCCATGGGAGCCTTGAAGCACCTATAGCACTTAGGAAAATAACCCCTATTGTTGTCTAACTCCTTTTTGTTATTGGTAGAGCCAAGAGGCCTACCTCTTTTCCTTTTCACCTTGAAGTCAAAGGAATTTTCTATCCCCAAGGATGGTTGACCAATTTTATTATCCTTCAAGTCCTTTTCTCTACCTTTTTTCTTTTTCTTATGAGCACTAAAGGCCTCCAAAACCTCTTCAACAATGACTCGCTCTAATTGATCCGCCATATCCTGAGGGAAATTATCTATGTTTGTAGATTCCCCATCTTCCTTAGAGGGTACATAACTAGGAAAGGATATCCCAAAATCATTGGTCATGGTAAGGTAGGAGTTGAAGGGAGGGATACAATGATAGTAATAACTATAAGAGAATAACTAGAGAAAAAATCATCAGAATTGCATGCATCCCTGATGGTCTCAATGACATCAAATTCATCTACAAAAATATCTATAGAATTAAGCAGAGGAGTATAAACACCCTCCCTAGCCTTAATCACTAATTGGCCTTTGTTAGTGCCATTAGGATTTATTTTATTAGTGAAGCATCCTCCAAGGAAGGGAGGAGTATTCTTATATTTGTCCTTATCTTGGTTAGAGCCTATTTTAAAAATAGGATCATTCTCAACAGATAAAGAAAACTGAGAGACATGACCCTCCTTAGGACTGGTATCTTACTTTTATTTTCAACAACCAATTGATGTGCATTTAAAACTTTGTGTTTAGGAAAGGAATCTATGCCAACATGATGAACGGATTGAGAGATACCATTTTAGATAGGGACAAAATCATGGTGGGAGGAGCCTTTCAAGGCCTCCTTAAAAACTTCAAGTTTTTAGACCAATTCTTGACTATGGTCATCATCCACTAGGATAGGATCATGTCAAGTAGGTTTTTCAGGAACCCTCTTACCTCCAGAATCATACTTCAAAATGGAAGCAATAATTTGTGTAGTATTCTTAGGTTTTCTAGTTTTAGGATTATCCTTTCTAGGTTTAAGAGGATCTTTATCATTTTTTAGAACTAGACAATTTCTCCTTCGATGCCCTTCTATACGGCATAGAAAACAAGCATTAAGCTCTCCAAGGAATTCAATAGGGAAACTAGTAATCTTAAATTATATATCAATTTATAGCGTGTCAAGGATATCAATCCTAGGGTGAACTACCATAAGAATTATCGCATCCAAGTTGGGGAGAATGGTATTTGAGTCTTCCATATGAATAAACCTACCAATCATTTTGAGAGCTTTGGGTAATATGAATTCCATAAGAATAGAGGAAGATTCTTCATAGTAACCCATCCAGGGCTCACAAAATCCAACACTTCATCCTTGTTGGAATCCATGGACAATGATTCAACCCTAACGATTCATAAACCCATATTACAAAATTGCCTCTTAACCACTTCCTTTTAGCTAAGAGGGGTTTTTAAAAAAACAAGAAACAAACATCTTTGAATCATCCTACAATAGGTATAATGGAACCCTAGCCTTTTGGACCATACATTCACCATCAAGGTATTCATAAATTTACAATTAGGAACCCTAGATACATCCAGAGCTGCTAAGAAAATGACTATGTTCTTCAATATAACTTTCTCACTAGTAATAACTTCATACATTTGAAAATTTTGTTTGACAACAATAGAAATGGGAGAGGGGATCTTACCTCTTCCTCCATGTAAAATTGCAGAAGAGTCCTTTGGAAGAGAACTAATGATGAAATTTTCACCTTTTGAGAGTGATGAAGAACATGCAACAACCTCTTTGAAAGACCTCTTCTCCACCTCTCCTCTTGTAGTAACGCTAGCTTCATAATTAACAATTTTTTTTTGGTATTAATGGCCTTTCCATCTCCCATGTAGGACTAAATATAGGGTAGGCAACTAAGGATGAGACTAGCCTCCCTGCATGCGGTCAAAGGATTGTTCACACATGTGAGGTCCTCCTTTCTTTAATTGCTTGGAGTTGCATAGCCAAGCGACCGATGCTTTTCTTGGAGTTTATTTTTTAAAATTGCATATTTTATTTGACACTAATCTGTAATATAAATACTATTTATTATTTTAACTATTATTATAAATAATTTCAATAAAAATACTCTAAAGTTACAATCTTATTAAAATTTAATCAAATAAAATATTTTTTTTCAAGATCTTAAGAAAGAAAGTGAAGATAAGTTTATGTGGCTATATAAGGGATACAATTAGTTATTAATGTATAAAATTTACGTGTGAGTTCAAGGATGAATTTTTTGATTTTAAAACCTTAAAAATAGAAATCATATGTTGCCATGTAAGAGTTTGAACGTCTTATTTAAATGGATACAAGGGAGGATTTAAATAAGAAAGGATTTTTTTAAAATAAACTATTGATTAGGTGATATGATCTTTATTGGAAGAACCCACACTAGGTTCTCCATATGTCTTGCACTAAAAATGGTTGGCTCAAAAACTCAGGTTAGAAAACCAGAAGCATGGAAATACATGTTTCTGTTTGTCGAGTCTCTAATTGTGAAGCCCATCATTTTTCTCATAATTTCCAACATCACTGTATCCCACGACCCCAAAGCAATGTTTTACCTCTCACAAATAATATCAAAGCTTCCCAAAAAAAATACTGATGTCAATTGCCTCTTTAGAAGGCCTGATAGAAGAGGATGTTGGGTCCCACTATAGGTCTTGTGTTTGATCTAGTAATGATTGTGTTAAGCTTTGGTGGGAAATAGAGGAGCGAAGAGGAGTAGAAGAATCTGTTAATGGAAGCAGGATTTCATCATTTTTATTTAATTATAATTCTAGCATTGCACTTTGTGATTGAAGTTTTTCCTTATTAGCCACCTTTTTGTATCTATGTATAGTGACATTGGTTTCCTCCCTTATCAATGTTGCATTTTTAGATTTCCACCTTCACAATCCCTGTCATCATAATATTAGATCACAAACTCTAAGCACAATTTAGAATTTCAATAGCTTACTTAAGATATGGTTGTAAAAATGACATCACTTCCTCAAAACTTTTTTGGTAGAACTATACATGAATTGTTGTGACTTGTATTTGATTATTATTGTATGCAAAGAAATGTGTGCAAAGGAATGCAGTTAATTATTAAAGACACTCAAAACAAAAAAGCAGTGCAACAATCAAGATAGGACATAAAGAAGCATAAAACAAACATAAAAGCAAACCAGCTAAGACCCGGTTGTAGCCTCTTTGTTGCAACAATTTGTCCAAGATATTGTGGTTGTATGTATGCTCAAAAATTCAATCTGGCATAACAACATCAGAGTGCTCCATAGTTTCTCAAGCTTGGGGGAAGAACCTGAAAAGGTGATTCAAAGGGTTTTCACAAGTGAGGTTGGTTTTCTCTCAAATATGCATGAATTTGCATAATGGGAGAGTTGATAATGGATTTAAGGATTTGATTCAAAGATGGGTAAATGGATATGTGATCAAAAAGATAATGGGTTGTCAAGGATGAAGCTCTAAAAAATATGGAGTCCTAAAATGAAGGGAAATGGGAGGGTTAAATAGAGGAGTTGAGGAGGTGAGGGCTATCCTCCATTAATGAGGGGTGACCAGGTGTCTACCTTAGTGTGGTTGGGGGATGGGGAAAGAGACTTTCCATAAATTTAATTTATGTCTCAAAGACCTAAAGTCCAAGAATTGATGAAGGGCCTTAAAGACACTTTGGGTGAGGATTGGGATGAAAGAAGCAAAGTTGGACTTTGCTTCCTTAATCCTCATGGTTAGGAATGTGCAAATAATTAGTGGAGGATTAGTCTAATGAGCTAGGTTAATAAGGGGACAAGTAGGTAGGTTAGGATTTTACAAGTGGGTGGAGATGAGGAGATGATAAGGATTAATTAGATAAATAGGGTATTTATCTAATTAAGATATGATTAGGAATGCAAGTGGGAGAAATAGGAATATGCAAGTGGATGAAAGGATATGAATTGAATTTTGATTTTAATTCAAAATAGAGGAAAGGAGATATTTAATTAAACACATAGGTTTATTTAATTAAATAGATTTGGGCATTAAATAAATTAGATTAATTAATTTATCTAGAGGGATTGGGAAGAGGGTGAAATTAATTAAACATATAGACTATTTAATTAATATGTTGGCTTTAGAAGAAGGGGTACTAATTATTTAATTAAATAAATAAAAATGTCCATTTAATTAAATAGGATAAGGATGTTAGACAAATTAAATTAATTATTTTGCCTAAGACTATAGAAGATGAGTAATTAATTAAATGAATTAATACGTTTCAGATTTAGATGTCTACAATTATAATTGTTATTTAAACTATTTTATTGTTACATATTTTTAATTATAATTAAATTTAAAATTATATTTAAATTTAAATTTAAATTTTTTACTATATTTGATTTTTTTTTCTATTGTAAAAATGTTGATGCAAAATCACCAATCCATTAGCCCTTAGATATCATTTTATTAGTTGGTTATATAAAGCCGAGAATGTTTAACTACAGTTTACTACAATGAGAAGAAGAGTGGGAAGGAGATGTAAAAGGAGGAGGAAGAAGAAGAAGGAGGAGGAGGAGGAGGAGGAGGAGGAGGAGGAGGAGGAGGAGGAG
>MU224858.1:6690830-6701359 GCA_018584345.1 Thuja plicata
CCCCCCCCCCCCCCCCCCTAGTTATTTATAAAAATTGGTATTAGAGCTTGTGTGCTTAGAAAGGGATTTTAACAGCTCAAGAAAAAGATCAAAAGATGAATAGATGAGATGTGCCCAAGTTGAATAAAGACAAATTTGCATCATGTAAAATCAGAATAAGACTCCACCTATCAGGCATTGGTAATGATGTTACTCAACACCTTGATACTGAATATGTGTTGCCTACATGACCTCACACTCTTGAACAATTGAGATAAAAGCATGAGCATAATTGCATGATGATAGAGCTTGCTTTCTCACTCTCTAATGTTGAGTTTGAAGATGTCAAAACCTGCACCTCTGCAAAGAAAATGTGGGATAAATTGAAGTTGGTACATGGAGGAGATGCTTATGTACTAAGAGCCAAGGTAGAAATCCTAAGAGGGAGGTTTGATGATCTAAGGATGAAAGAAGGAGAAAATATCACTCAGTATAGCTGTAGAATCAAAGAGGTGGTTAATGATATCCAAGGAGTTGGAGGCATACTTGAAGAGGAGACAGTGATAAGTAAAATATTAAGAACCTTACTTCCTATATATGCTATTAGAGTTTCTTCTATTCAAGAAATGAGAGTAGTTGCAAACACTACATTTACTCTAGATAGTCTGATTGGTAGACCGATTTCATTTAAAATGAATAACTTTGATAATAGTGTCTTACCATCTATAGAGTTTGCATTCAAATCTTCTTTGAAAATAAGTAAATCAAGTCATAGACATGCTATTAGAAATGATAGTGAAAGTGATGGTGATGATCAATATCTTGATGAGTTTGAAACACTTATGGAAAGAAGATTGCAGAGAGGCAAAGGTAGATATAAATGTAAATTACCACTTGTATCTTTTAAATTGTAAAGAGGTTGGACAATTTTTTGCAAGATGTCCTAACAGAAGAATAGATGACAAAAGTAATGAAAAATCATATGAAAGAAGTTTGATAGAGGTGATAACAGAGATTACTGAAGCAACTGACAATCTAAAAAAGAGATACCCAAGACTACAAGGACAAAGGGAAGAAATCTTGTTACGTAGCTGAGAATAGAGCTGATGACACTGACACCAAATCAGAAGAAGACAATGAGATGGTATTTGTAGCCATGAAGGACAAGTTAGAAAAAGAAGAAGAAAGGTATGTAGAAATTGTACTCATATCTAAGGTTAGTAAGAATGATGTCTGGATCATAGATAGTGGCTGCACTCACCACATGACCGGTGATAAACAAAAGTTTGAGACTTTTGAATACTATAATGGTGGTTCAGTAAGAATGGGTAATGACACACCTTGTCCAGTTGAAGGTAAAGGAACCATAATGTTGAATAACCTGATCAAATGTGCAAATGCTTACTGGGTAAAAGGATTGAATTATAATCTGTTAAGTGTTTCATATTTGAACAATATAGGTCACTGAGTAGAATTTGAGAATAACAAGGGAAAGATCTTCAATGAATAAGGAAGGTTGATCAGAACTGGTGAACAAACAAAAGGTAACCTTTTCTATCTTGATGACATTAACACCACTTTTTTGATGGCTAGAAACAAAGACATATGGTTGTAGCACAAGAGATTGTGTCATGTGAACATTGACAATATGATAAACATAAGCAATAAAATAAAAGTCAGAGGGTTACCGAGCATGACTAAGCCTGAGCATATCATGTGCAAGAACTTTCAAAAAGGTAAGATGAAAAAGTCTAGTTTCAAGAGTAAACCCCATACATCTAATGCAATTCTAGAATTAGTCCATACTAATCTATGTGGACCCATGAGGAAAAAGAGTTACTATGGAGATAGATATTTCATTCTCTTTGTTGATGATTATTCTAGAATGATGGCAGTTATGTTGTTAAAACATAAATCAGAAGCATTAAAGATGTTTAAATGGTATAAATATATGGTAGAAAAACAAAGTGATAAGAAATTAAAATGCTTAAGGTCAGATAGAGGAGGGGAATTTATTTCATATGAGTTCACTAACTATTGTAATGAGTATGGAATTGAAAGACAGGTTTCTACACCAAGAACACCACATCAAAACAGAATTACTAAGAGAAGAAATAGATCCATTGTTAATTATGCAAGAACATTGATGATTGAAAAAAGCATCACTCAATCTTCCTGGAGGGAAGCTGTCAGTACTGTTATCTACACATTGAACAGAGCACAATTGAAGAAGGATACAAAGAAGACACCCTATGAGATATGGTATAGTCACACACCCAATGTAAGTTACTTTAGAATTTTTGGCAGTCAATGTTATATTTTGAAAGATGATAGAAATGGAAATCTTGACTCCAAAAGTGAAGAAGGTATCTTTCTTGGGTATTCCACCAAAAGCAAGGCTTATAAATGTCTTAACAAGTCATCTAAAAAGATCATTGAAGGTGCATATGTAAAGCTAGATGAATTTATAGAAAAGAAGGATAAGGAAAGAAGAAGAGAACCAGAGGACTACAAAAGGTTTTTTTATACTGAAGAACTTGATACTACACCCAAGCAACAGTGTATCACTCCCGAGAAACAGAAAATTACACCCGAGAATCAGGCTACAATTATAAAAAATAAGGAAAATCCTCAAGATAATGTTCTGAGCGATGGAGATCAGAATGAAGGTCAAGATGATGATTAGAATGATGAACATAGAGCTGAACCAAAACTTTCCAAGTATGTTAGAAGACATCATACACAGAATCAGATCATAGGAGACAAGAAGGCTAGAATGAGAACAAGAAGTAAGTCACTAAACACTAGATGTTTACTTTGTGATCCTGAGCCTAAATCCGTTAATATTGCACTTGAAAATGAAGAATGGGTAAGTTCTATGAATGAAGAAATAGAATAGATAGAGAAGAATAGTACATGGACACTAGTACCGAGAATAGATGACAAGAATGTCATCGATATCAAATGGATATTTAGAAACAAGCTGAATGAGAATGGAGAAGTCACAAGAAATAAAGCAAGTTTAGTATGCAAGGGGTATGCACAAGAAGAATTTATTGATTATAGAGAAATGTTTTCGCCCGTTGCTAGAATAGAAGGAGTTAGAATCTTACTTGCTTATGTTGCATTAAAATGATTCAAGGTATACCATATAGATATCAAATCTTCATTCCTAAATGGAATACTTGAAGAAGAGGTATACATTGAACAACCATAAGGTTTTTTTGATCCATACAAGAGAAACATGGTATGTAGACTACATAAAGCCTTGAATGGATTGAAACAAGGATCTAGAGCCTAGTATGAAAGACTTAACTCCTATCTCATTAGCATTAAATTTGAAAGAACAAGTGAAAATAGCAATTTGTACTTAAAAGAAGATACTGATGGTAATATTCGGATTGCTGAATTTTTTTTTTGATGATATCATTTTTGGGGGAAATGAAATGTTATGCAAATCTTTTGATAATGAAATAAGAAAAGAATTTGAAATGTCTATGTTTGGGGAGATCAAATTCTTTTTTGATCTATAGATTCTTCAACAAGATGCAGGCATATATATCACTCTATCCAAATACATCAAGGAATTGTTGAAGATATTTAGATGGAAGATTCCAAACCAGTTGGAACACCTATGGCTACCAGATGTAAGCTAACAAAAGATGACAAATCAAATGAGGTAAATCAAACCTTGTATAGATCAATGATTGGAAAACTAATTTATGTTGTTCACATAAGACTAGATATAGCACATGCAGTTGGAATAGTTGCAATATTATCTACTAATCCCAAAGAATCACATATGACTGTTGTCAAGAGAATTCTGAGATATCTGAAGAATATCGAGGACTATGGATTATGGTATAAAAGAGAAGGTAAATTTGAGCTACAAGTCTATACAAAGGTTGATTGGTTTGGAAACATTGATGACCGAAAGAGCACAACTGGAGGAGCATTCTTCATGGGTAACAGACTTGTCATATGGATCAGAAAGATGCAAGGATGCATCTCTCAGTCTACTACAAAAGTAGAATATGTGGCTGCTACTGCAAATTTCTCCAATATTGCTTGGATCAAATAGTTGTTGGAAGGTATGAATATGAAGATCCTTGAACCAGTGATTATCTATTGTGATAATACCAGTGCAATAAACATATCAAAGAATCCAATCATGCATGCTAAGACTAAGAATATTGCTATCAAGTATCACTATCTAAGAGAACACGTGCAAGCAAAGGAGGTGATACTAGAGTATGTTCAATCCAAGGAATAATTAACTGATATATTCACCAAGCCAGTACCAAAAAATACATTTGAGTACCTAAGACAGAGACTAGGGGTCCAACCCTTGTCTATTGGTCAGTAAGATGACTAGGTGGCTTCATCAACCTACACACCATTAGAAGATCATTCATGTTGATGCAAGCATCGAGATGGATAGCAATAGATACATCTATACACAGAAAGGTAAAAATCTGCACCGAACACCAAAGACAATGTATTGCTAATGGATAGGAAAATTCAAGGAATATATTATATAAATGGATGGAAGATGATATAGAAGAGAATTGTTTGGCATTGTTGTCAAAGGGAGAGATTATCTCATTATCAGTGTCTTTTATGAATGATAATCAGTTTGGTGAAAAGGAATGAGTAGAAGTTAAAAGTTTTAAAGTATTGATTCACCCCTCCCCTCTAAGAACTTACCTTTCCATAAGATTAATACAACAATTGGTATCAAAGCTTGTCTCTTGAGATAAAGGTTTAATCACCTAAGAGTAAAGATCATGACCATGGAAATTTACAAGCAATCTAAGAATATTTATAGTCTTGAGTTTGAGTTAGAGAGTGCACAAGAAGTGATTGAAGATCTGAAAAGCAAGTTAGAAAAGTCCTTAAAAGTGAGGAAGCAGTTATGCAGTGAACTAAAATCCACACAAGAGCATGTTGATACTTTTGAAACATCATCTGAAGGTACTCTAAATGGGGAAGTTGATTCTTCCATTGCATAACTCATGGAAAAGAATGAGAAACTCATCAACCAATTGAACTTGGAAAAGATAGATCAAGAAACACAAGCATTGAGAATGAGTGAGATACTTGAATCTAAGGGAGCAGTTGAAAATGCATTGAGATTAGCTAAAAGAAAGTTTGAAACAAGAATAGGTAAGAAAGATGGTGAGATCATGATGATGATGCAAGTACACTATAATATTAATGATCAACTAGTGAGTGCTAATATAGAGTCAGCCAGGAAATAATTTGAGAATCAAGCACTGAAGTGTGAAGCTGATATATTGAACAGAGAGCTGAAATCTAAAAAAGAAGCAAATGAGATACTAAAGAGAAATGAAGAAACACTGAGATCATTGGATGCATTTCTTAAAGGTTAGAGACAACCATCAGACAAGACTAGACAAGGATTAAATAGTAAGAGAAATACTAAGAGAGGAGAGTCCTCTAATCAAGCTGACACTCAAGAAACTTCTACCCCACCAAAGTTAAACAAGCCTAGTTTCCTTATTGTGGGAATCATGTACATATTGTAAACATATGCATAAGAAAAAGAGGTAAGTCACTGAGTTCACCCAAGTTCGCTATAAATTGTTATAACTGTAATAATTATGGGCATCGAGCACATGAATGTAGATCAAAGACTGAGAACAACACAAGAAAGCCAAATTTTGATGGATATTGCGATAATTGCAACAAGTACGACCAAAAATATGAAGAATACAGATCACAAAAGATAAATGACAGATGGGTACCGAATAAACAAAATATGCCAAGAAACCAACAAGATACATCTATAGCATGGAACTATAACACAAGGATAGCTTGTTTAGTCTGTGGATGATATGCACACATTGCTGCGAATTGCATGTTGTTACATAGAAAGAACAATAGAAGATCTTGGAGAAACACTGGCATGGCATGCTTCCATTCTCACAAGCTAGGTCACCTTGCCAAAGACTCTAGGTACCGAGGCAAAACTCCTACTAAGGAAGAAACATCTGCGAAACCTAAATTTAATGTAGAAGAAATGAGAGATTAGATGAATAAGACATGGAGAAGAAATACCATGGATGATGGAACATCATTTGGAATATTTGAAGGCACCTCATCCTCCAGATCGGGTACAACCAAATCTACCTAATCAGGTAAGAGGTATGAGTAGGAACTATAAGTTAAATTTCAAATCTTAAATTGGTTCCTAGTATATGCGCAGAGATTGATAGGATTATACTTAGATGCATTTGGATACATACTATTGAGTTTATGATTCATATTTATTCGGTAAAAGGAAATGGTAAAGGTAATCAGTAAAAGAAGTCAGTGGAGCATTAATTTCTACTTTAAGATAGTTGGAAACCCTAAACCTAGAAAAAAACCTTATATAGACCTCATCGTCTATCATTGTTGCTTAATGTTTTCTAGAGAAGTGTAGACAAAGTTGGAGAACTGAGTCTTCAAGTGGATTTGAATGATTGTGAAGGTAATCCTACACTGCTTTGAGCATATTTGAATCCATTTCAAGGTATTTTTGGTGTTTTCCTAGTTTTGTGAGTGCAACCAAATCATAGATGCAAAACCCTAGTTCAAAAGTTTTTGTATTTGACAAGAGGATATGGCCCCGAAATCTCAAAACCTAGTTGTGGTTGGGAATGTTGAGTCTGTGATTTCTAAGTACAAGCCACCTCTACAAAGGCATCTAAACTAAACATGATGGGAGCACTTTCATATATTCTGCATAGAGTTTTATTAATTGAAGACATGTGGACTTTCACCCATTGTAAGGTTGAGGAGATTTGTGAAGTGGAGATTGATTCATCTTACCAGAAGTTATGTGCAGACAGAAAACTAAAGAGCGATCATGTTCATCTAGAGTCAAAAGGTTTGAAACATGCCCTATATATCCATAAGGTATTCAGGACTGAGTGGATAAGGATGATACTTATCCGAGTACATGACCAATGTATGTGGCTAGATCAACCTATGAAGATCACAAAGGATGTGTTACACATTGTAACTGGTTACCTGATTGGAGACAAACCTAAAGCTATCAGACATATTGAGAAGATCAAGCTGAGTGAGTTAACCAAAGCCAAATGGAATGGGAGAGGTCTAAATATTTCTACCATTGAAGACCCCAAGTTAAATTTTTCATGCAACATCTTTTCCTACCGAGTATTCCAATCACCCCGAGTGGAAAATGTACCTTATGGAGCTGTTGATCTGGCTTACAAGATTGTAAAGAAAGACATGAAGATTGATCTATGTGAAATACTATTGAAACAAATTGAAGACAACATGAACACTATAAGGAAAGCCAAGACAAATACATTGAATTTTTCTTCACTACTGGTGTGCATATACTTTTACTTTGAGAACTTATTTCCATCTATTGGAAATGTGAAATGGAGTGTTGATAAACCAGTTGATTATCAAATCAGTGAATACATAAAGAGTCTAGGAGAGAATCTTGACATTGTTATCAATGATTATTTCTCTAAATTCCAAACATGGATGCATCATAAATTTAGAGTTCCACCTCAATTAGTTGAGAAATATCATGATTCTATCTATTTTGAGGTAGACACTGACTCATGTATCATCAATTTAGTCGATCCTAGGAGCATATGTCTAGATCCTATGGGATATGAGATGGACATAGACACTAAATCTCAACAAATCAAAACTCTCTTAGCTAAGTCTGCTGATAAAAGAGCCAAGAGATATGGAGCATATGAATAAGTTAAGGCTAAGATTTAGCAAGGTATCTTAGTACCTAAAACTCAAAGAAAATATAGCAAGAGAGTCACTAATCTGACTAAGGATTTGGGAACTAATAATGAAGAAGATGAGGCAGAAACCTCTAGAGTGGAAGGTAGGAAACCACAAGTATTGAAGCCTTCACCAAGCCCCAAATCTACTAGATCAGAAATAAGGTCTACAACATCACCGAAAGAAAACAAGAACTATGCTAAACCAAAATAGAAGGTATATGTAAGAGGCAAGAAGGAAAACACTAGAACAAGGAGAAAATTCAAGCTACCACCAAACACTAACTCAAAGATTGAAGATTTGAGAAAAGCCAAAGTTGTGTAGAACAAGCCTCCACCACCAATAAGTCTAGATGAAATGTTAGACACAATGAAGAAGTATGGAGCGTTTGGAGGAATGAAACAAGAAAATTATAACACTCAAAGAAAAGAGAACAAGGTAAAAATTGAAGATGCAATTATTTACTCTTTACACAAATTCAGATACACGCTGCTTGAAGTTATCACATTTTTTCCTATTGAGTTATACAACAACATAGATGCAAGATGGAAATATGTTATGAATGCTGAAAATCAAATGATGGAAAGATCTCTTGTGCTAACTGTACCAAATCTATCTATTGAATAAATTGAGGAAAACTTGAAACAAAACTCTAAATGATTTCTTGTTAAAGAAAAATCTTTAAGGATTATGATAGGAGACTTGGAGATATTACAGTTGGAAACTGATGCAAAATGGAGAGAGATATTCAACATCAAGGAACCTGAATTTCAAGTTGAGCAAGTAAAGGAGAACTAACCGATGAAGTTACTAAATTTGGAAGAATAATCCTATTGACTTGACAATTGATACCAAGAAATTTTTTATTGAGGATATTACTGACAAAGATCTCAGAGGTGATACATCACAAGATAAGAAATTTATGGTAACTGAGGACATCAATACAAAACAAATGAACATCAAATATAAGAATACTACTAATCCTACTCCATAGCATGTATTGGAAAAAGTACCAGATTATCACACAACTCAAGGTGATAATGATCCAGTTTCTATGGATATAGATCATATAGTAACCGACCAATGAAAGGAAATAGAGAAGGAAAAGGAAACAAAGAAGGAAAAGGAAACTGAAAAGGAAAATGAAGTTGAGAAAGACAAGAACACCGAGAAGGATATGGTTAACAAAAAACCATGAGCACTAAACACCGAATTGGTTCCCCCAACCGAGTCCATTGCATAGAAACAAGATCCCAACAAAGATAAACCAAAGGAACAAAATGAACAAAAGGAAACCGATAAACACATAAATAAGAAGATATAGGACACACTAGCAGAAAAGAAACCAGACAAGGAACAAGAAGCGAAGGAGGAAAACAAACAAGAAGAGAAAAAATATATAATAAGTACAATAGAGATAACATATGATGCACTGAAGGCTTCACATTCACCTAAGAAGATAGCCAAGAAGAAGAAATAAAAGAAGAGGAAACATGTAGATTTGATTCAACCAATCATTTTACCAAATGTTGACATGTCTACTATGGAATATGATGATTTAATGACCAAGTATGCAGAACTGGTCAGACTTAAGGCAATGAAAAAAAAATTACTTTAGAAGAGGAAGAAGACGGATGTATTTGAAAGTGTCAAGGATGTCTTATAGGACATTGTCCTAGATGCCACTATTGATGAAACATATGATATAAATTGTCAAGTAGAAGGACTAGTGGAGCAAGTCCAAAATCCAAATAAAGACACTACTGACTACATGATGGAGATTCATTCGAGGAAGATGGAACTGAAAATGTTTAAATCCATTATAGAAACAATTGCATTTAATAAGGTATGACTTGCTGAGGCATCTACAAGATTGAGACTAAGTTGTCTCATATATGACCGAGTTGACCGAGTAACTGAAAAATGTTTCTACTGAGTCAGGTTCTTTACAATTCTGTTACTCAAGGTTGAAACACTTGATGGGAATGTGATGAAGGGGTGCTCCCCTTAATACCACCAACACACGACAGAAACAAAGAGAAACAACCAAAATTTGCAAGAACAGAAAATTGGCTTCTTATTGGCTCCACAAATGTGGAATTACAAAATTCAGAATTACAATATCAAAAGCCACATGGGCATCCCTTACAATAATATGTAGGACAAAGCCTCCAATAACCACCCAGATCTACCAGATTTTCCCTAGACAACACTATGGGCCTTCTTTATATAGGCAATTTCCACCGCCCAAGAAGGTTCCAGAAATTTAGCCATTAAGGCCGACTACCCTTAGCATTTAATTATTTTTCACTTTTATTACAAAAGGGTCGGCTTTAAATATTTACAAAACATGAGATTAGGTAGCCCAACTTCCGGAAGCCATAACTTTTGAACCGTAACTCCGATTGGCTATTATAACCACTTTCCAGAAAGGGGAGATCATGATCTACAGTCTCTAACTCGCGAAGCGCTAGTCAACTAGGGGTTCAACCTTGATCTGGAGCCTCTAAGGTCCTAAAAATTGAGCTCAAAGGTTTTGCACCCTAAAATATCAACAGTAAATCCTTAATAACTTCACCAATACAGATGATCAGGCAATGAAACTAAACTGACATTCTTATATGACTAAGATGAACCCTCACCTAGAAAATTAGAACATTCTGAGTTCAAACGACCAACTTACTAAAAATAGTAAGTTTCCAAAAATAACAGCTTTGTACAAAATAGCCCTTATTGAATAGAAAAACACATATTTTTGGGTGATG
>MU224858.1:6740752-6753450 GCA_018584345.1 Thuja plicata
GCCAAAATGAAAGAGACTGCAAATCCATTGAAACAGAAATGATTTCTATTAACTAAAAGATTTACAAAGTAATCTCCTTATGAAATACAAAGAAGACAATCCTTATAAAGGATGTCAAAACCCTAAACGGGCAGCTGCTAGGAAAAAGAAACTTTCCTAAAACTAACTGAAACTGCCTAAGTGAAACTTAAGCACTAAAGAGCAATTGCTAAATTACTCTAACATACTGTTCATCGGTGTTTGTTGTCACTTAGTGCATACTAATATTTTATGCATTATTGATAGCATAACCTTTATCTCTCTGGTACTTTGAAGTCTTTGACACTATTACATATAACCAATCAGATTATATCAAGTTGACATCAATGACAATACAATACATTAATTGATTTAATGTCTTGCATTAACTTTCTGCAACTTGGTGATCATCAACTTAACATTTTCAAACATTCAATCAGTTATAGTTCATCAATCTCTCCCTTTGGCATTGATGGAAAAATACTACATTACTACTAATAAAATATGAAATATATAATTTTTTTTCATCAATCTACCAATATTATTATTTTATAACCAATACAAACTTTTAGCTCTCGGTAAGCTCTTCTAGCTTAGATTTGTTTCCTGCAGAGTACTTTCTTCAATCTTCATTCCCTTCACTAGATAGATGTAGAAGCTTCTGAGGCTATCTCTCCCTTAGGATACTTCTCTCCCTTTTGATAATCATAAAGAATATTTCATATATATATATATATATATATATATATATATATATATATATATATAATCAATTCATCTCTCCCTTTGGATATTCTCTCCCTTTGACAACAATGCCAAAGTATATCCATCCTCCTTTTTATAATATACTTCTTGAATTTCCCTATCCATCAAAAATACAATGACTCTAGTGTTCGGTGCAGATATGTACCTTGTTGTGTACTGATGTATCTTTGCAGTCCATCTCTTTTCTTGTATCAACATGAATGATCATCTAATTATGTGTAGGTTGAAGCAGCCTCCTAGTCAGCTTACTGACCAATAGACAAGGGTCAAACCCCTAGTCTCTTTCTCAGGTACTCAAATGTATCTTTAGGCAATGGCTTTGTGAATATGTTAGCTAATTGTTCCTTGGATTGAACATATTCCTATATCACCCCTTTCTCTTGCACTTGTTCTCTTAAGTAATGATACTAGATAGCAATATGCTTAGTCTTAGCATGCATGACTAGATTCTTTGATATGTTTATTGCACTGGTATTGTCACAATAGATAATCACTAGTTCAATAATTTTCATATTCTTGTCATATGGTCTGGGTACTAATGTCTATGTTCTGTTCTATCTCTTCATTCATAGCACTGACCCATTCTTCATTTTTAAGTCCACTATTAACGTATTTAGGTTCAAAATCACAAATTAAATATCTAGTGTTCAATGACTTACTTCTTGTTCTCATTCTAGCCTTCTTGTCTCCTATGATCTGGTTATGTGGATGGTGTCTTCTAACATACTCGACAAGTATCATTTCATCTCTTTTTTCATCATTCTGATCATCATCTTGACCTTCATTCTGATCTCCATCACTCGAAACATCATTTTGGGCATTTTCTTGATTTTTTGGTGTTTGCAGCCTGATGCTCGGGTGCAATGTTCTATTGCTCGGGAGCAATATACTATTGCTCAGGCAGATTTTCAGGTTCTTCATTGTAAACAAACCTATTTTAGTCTTTTGGTTCTTTTCTTCTTTCCTCATCATTTTTCTCTACATATTCATCTATTCTGACATTTGCACTTTCAATGATTTTGTTAGAGGACTTGTTAAGACATTTATAAGCCTTGCTCTTGGTGGAATACCCTATAAATATTCCTTCTTCACTTTTGGAGTCAAGCTTTCCATTTCTATCATCTTTCAAAATATAACATTGACTTCCAAAAATTTTGAATTAACTTAAATTGGGTGTGTATCCATACCATAGCTCATAAGGTGTCTTCTTGGTGTCTTTCTTCAATTGAACTCTGTTCAATGCGTAGACAGCAGTACTAATAGCTTCCCTCGAGAATGTTTGAGTGATGCTTTTCTCAATCATCAATGTTCTTGCACAATCAACAATGGATCTGTTTCTTCTTTCAGCAATCCCACTTTTCTATGGTGTTCTTGGTGCAGAAACCTGTCTTTTAATTCCATGCTCATTGCAAAAGTTAGTGAATTCATTAGAAACAAATTCTCCTCCTCTATCTAATCTTAAGCATTTTAGTTCCTTAACACTTTGTTTTTCTACAATAGCTTTATACCATTTAAACATCTTGAATGCTTCTGATTTCTCTTTTAAGAATATAACTATCATCATTCTAGAATAATCATCAATAAAGAGAATGAAATATCTATCACCATAGTAGCTCTTATTTCTCATTGGTTGACATAGATCAGTATGGACTAATTCTTGAATAGCATTAGATGTATGGTTTTTTCTCTTGAAACTATACTTTGTCATTTTACCTTTTTGACAATTCTTACACATGATATGGTTGGGCTTTAACATGCTCGGTAAGCCTCTTACTTTTCTTTTATTGCTTATCTTAATCATGTTGTCAAAATTCACATGACATAATATTTTATGCCACAACCATATGTCTTCATTTCTATCCATTAAACAAGTGGTGTTTATATCATCAAGATAGAATAGGTTACCTTTTGTTTGTTCACTAGTTTTGATCAACCTTCCTGATTCATTAAATATCTTTACCTTTTTTTCTCAAATGTAACTCGGTGAACTGTGTTATTCAGTTGTGAAACACTCAACATATTATAATTAAGTCCTTTTACCCGGTATGCATTTTCACATATGATCAGATTATTTAACATTATGGTTTCTTTACCTTCAACTGGAAAAGGTGAGTCATTACTCATTCTTACTGATCCACCATTATAATACTCAAAAGTTTCAAACTTTTCTTTATCACCGGTCATGTGGTGAGTGTAGCCACTATCTATAATCTAAACATCATGGCCACAAATACCATCTCAATATCTTCATCAGATTTAGTGTCAGCATCTCCAGCTCTGTTCTCAGCTAGGTAACAAGCTTTCTTCCCTTTGTCCTTTTAGTCTTGATTGTCTCTTCTGTCATATTGTGGGTTTCTTTGGTATTATTTGTGATTACTTCTATCAAAATTATTTTCATATGATCTGTCATTACTTCTATCATCTTTTCTTTCGTTAGGACATCTAGCAGCAAAGTGTCCAATCTCTTTGCAATTAAAACATACAAGTGATAATTTACCTTTGTATCTACCTTTGCCTCTCTACAATATTCTAGCCATTAGTGCTTCAATCTCATCAAGCTCTTGGTCATCACTATCACTTTCACTATCATTTCTCATAGTGTGTTTATGACTTGACTTATTTATTTTCAAAGAAGATTTGAATGCAAACTCAATAGATGGTAAGACATTGTTATCAAAGTTATTCATCTCAAATGAAATAAGTCTTCAAACCAAATTATCTAGAGTGAAATTTTTGTTTGCTACTGCTCTCATTTCTTGCATAGAAGATACTCTAATAGCATAAACAAGCAGTAAGGTTCTTAGGATTTTACTTACCACTATTTCTTCTTCAAGTACACCTCCAACTCCTCAGATAGCATTGACTACCTCTTTTATTCTACAGCTATACTAAGTGATATTTTCTCCTTCTCTCATTATTAGGTGATCAAATTTAGCTCTTAGGATTTCTGCCTTAGCTCTTAGTACATTAGCATCTCCTCCATATACTAGCTTCAATTTGTCCCATATTTTCTTTGCAGAGGTGCAAATTCTGACATCTTCAAATTCAGCATCGGAGAGTGAGGAAGCAAGTTCTATCACCATAGAATTATGCTCATGCTTTTCTCTTAATTGATCAAGTGTACGAGGTCCTGTGGGAAACACATATTCAGTATCCAAGTATTGAGTAACATCATTTCCAATACCTGATAGGTGGAGTCTTATCCTGCTTTTCCATGATGCAAAGTTGTCCTTGTTCAACTTAGGCACATCATGTTTGGTCATCTTGTGATCTTTTACTTAGGTCTTGAAACCTTCCTTCTAAGCACACAAGCTCTGATACCAATTGTTAGAATAACTGAGAGGGGGGTGTGAATCAGTGGCCTCAAAAATATTCCAATAAATCAACCACAAAACATTATATCTTAAATATAAACCTCAATTTTTCTTTAGTCCCACAAGATGTATGCCCTGAAATAATCTTACCAAATAACTACTTCTCGGATTTCACCGTTAAACCTTATTCTTAAACTTTACCCATTAGCAGTCTATCATTTACTGAAATACAGTAAATAACTTAGTGTTTACAGATCAATCCTGTTTTAGTAATGTGTAAAGAAAAATATTAAAGTAATGACCCATAAACACATTTGACACATGGATTTTTAACATGGAAACCCTGTTAAGGGTAAAACCACTTGGGACCGGTAACCCAAAAATTTTACTCTTCTAAAGTGAGCTCGGTGAAGAGCCAGCCCTGTTAAAGTTTACAAACACACTCTTAAGTGTGACCTTCTTAAAGTATCACTAACATTTAATCACTTGATATCTGGCATTTCACTATGCTATCTTCATGAATTAACCTTTTGATACTCCTTGGGGTGTATCTCAATATATAAAGGATTGTTAGATCTTTCTCGGTTAAGAGAATTTCTAAATCAATGGTTAAACTGAAATAGTATATGATCTGTTCATATATACAACTTAAACTTGGAGATGTTCAGATCTATTGTAAGCTCATAATACCTTTCTGATAAATGTTTTATTTCAATACCTTTTCCCTAGTTCTTTATGCTTGGTGATGTTGTGCTTCTCTATTGTTCGGTGTCTGCAGAAATCCTTAGCTCTGTTCTTTAGCTTGATTGATCACGACTGTATGAAGTCATTATTCACCAGTATTCTCTTCAACATCCTCTTCTCTATTCACTCCCCTAATTCATAATTAATTATCTTGTCTCTTTATAGACATGATTTCACTGTTTCTAAGTCCTTGAATTTATTGTTTTTGGCATGATCCGCAATTCTCGCCTTTCTTGCTTTAAAGATTTACTTTAGTTTTATCCCGCAAATTTCTCTTTGACAAGTGGAATAAAATAGCTTTAAAACCCTATCTTATCTCTGGATTTTAACTTGTCGATGAAAAAAATGTTATCAACCACTTAACTCCATCTTTAGCTCTTTCCAGCTAAGTCTTTTGTCATTTCTAAACTTCAATTCTTTTTTGTGCTTAACTCCTTGTTAGCTTCAGGCTTGACTTCAGTTGTCCTCAGGCATCTCTGTCCATCAAGGTTGTCTATCCATCAGGACTTTTATTTTCACTCAGGTATCACTATGGTTCTGCTCATCGGTAATGCTTGCTCGAGTTTCTTTCTTGGGTATCAATGTGACTTATCTCTCAGGGTTCTCTATCCGTCGAGGTGCACTGTCCATCAGTGTTTGTTGTCACTTAGTGCATATTGATCTTTTATGCATTACTGATAGCATAACCTTTATCTCTCTGGTTCTTTGAAGTCTTTGACACTATTTTATATAACCAATCAGATTATATCAAGCTGACATCAATGACAATACAATACATTAACTGATTTAATGTCTTGGATTAACTTTCTGCAACTTGGTGATCATCAACTTAACATCTTCAAACATTCAATCAGTTATAGTTCATAAACAAGAATCCACCTACCAAAGTAGAGGTGCCAAGTTTGGAAACAAGAAAGCACATAATAAAAAACAAGTAGGAAATAACCACCAAATCAGAAACCTAAAGTGTGGTAGTGATTCTCAGGATAGAGGTGAAGGTGGATACAATGGAAATAAAAAGGGAAAATAATAATAGAAACAAATTTAATAAGGATAACTCCAATAAGAAGAGGGCACCGCAAGGTGGATGTTTTTTGTGTGGAGGCAAAAATAATGCTAACACTTTCCCTTAGTTATCAAAAAGATGAAAGGGAAGGGATTGGCAAGAGCCACCTCAACATCAAGTTCATATTGTATTTGATATAGGAAAGCTTGTAAAGAATGGAGTGCTAGCTGATTCTCCCACCATACAAATTGTATAACCCTTTTGGAATAGTTAATAGATTCCATGTGTGTACATATGATAGGATTTGGGTCCCTTAAAATAAAAGGAGATATTTTTGGAGTCTTTCCCTAGGTGAGCCAGAGGTGAGCCCAACTAGGAAAGACCACAATACAGAGCACTTAATTTGCAAAAGTGATAAGTTAGAGACAAATTTCCTTTTGAAGAAGGAATATATGAGTCTTTCCAAGATTTGGTGAATATGGAGAGACTCTACCAATCCACTTGATCAGTGAAAACTTGCTAAAGTTGTAGAGGGGCCAGGAAGAGCTTAAAAATCTCTAATTTCACTCATTTTTTGTTAGGGCATTGTATGGCCAGTTGTGACCCCAAGACCCCCAAAATCCTTGAGGGGTAGGAATATGAATCAAGAATCCCAAGAAAATATTTAGGTTTTATTTGGAAGGATTGGGAGAAAATCCCCGATTTCTCGGGGAAGGAGACCTAATTGCTAGTAGCCTTTTTTAGGCCTAATTCGGAAGTTTTGTGAACTCAACTTATTAGTGGAACTAGGAGTGATTCTTAGCATCCCTAATAGGATGGATTTAAGTCTCTAAACCACATCCACACCTCTACAAGATTTTATCAAGAAGTTGGAGGTTAGAAGCCTTAAGATGAACTAAGGGCTAATGTTGAGTGGAGTAAGAATGCAAGGAGTAAACACCCTAGAAATTCTTCAAGAAGACTAGAGCATGAATCAGTGAGTGATTCATCCAACCTCCCTATAAATTTTATTCTTGTCTTTTTGGACCTTTGTGGTCTCTTTCGTATCTATTTTTTCTTTTTATTCACATGTCTATTCGATAGGACACGGTGATCTTCATATGTAAGTGGATTTGTGTATTTTTTATTTTTATGTTGTACATCCAATTCACTTCTAAAAGCCTTGGGAAATGTGGATGAATGAGATTGATATGGAAGGTTTAGATGGATGGGTGGATGGAAATTTCTGAAGAATGCATTTCTTTGTTGATCTTGAGGTATTAGGAGGAAAGTGGATGATAAGCCAGGAGTGATAGGAATGATGGATGGAGGGACATACAGTCCCAATATGGATGGAAGATATGAAGGATTTGGCTTTGGGATATAGGGACCAAGGATTGATTTCGATGATGGTGAAGGTAGATTCTTGTATTTAAATGGAAGGAGATAAGGTTTGAAATATCTATCAACATCTTTAGAGTGAGTTGCATGGCCAAGGCTCTCATTGTTAGGAGTCATCTTTATACCAATAGGCACTTTGATATGTGCAACTTCGATAGGAACCACTGAAGCTTGAGGGGATTTATTTTCATGCAAGGGATTTGTAGGAATGATGGTTTCTTGAGGTGTATATGGAGGAGTATTGAAAGGAGATGATAGGATATTCTAATCTTGACAAGGATCTTTGGATAATGTACGAAGATTAATTTGCTCTTAATTTTCAATGGGCTTATTATAAATGCAAGGAATATTTGTATCTTTCTTAGGATATGGAAGGATATCTTATTGGTAGAAATGAAAGGACATGAAAATGGGATCATGTGGGGATTTAATGGACACATGATCTAGCTCAAATGTTTTATAGGAAGGGATAGTATCTTGATCTTGATCTTCTATAAGACTTGCTTCTTCATACATTGGATTATCCTCTTGACATGGAGCCACTCCTAAGGATGAGGTAGGAGTTTTACTCTGCATGAAGGATTCTTTAAGGGTTGTTGGAGGATCATATGAAATAGGAATGATAGGCATTGAAGCACATGGAAGCTTAGGGTCTATGATCTTGGAAGCATGGAATAGACTTGCAACAAGATGTAGATTATCTTGAATTTATTTTAAAGTTAGCCCTTAAGGGTAGCCATATTCAACATGAAAATCATTAGGTTCTTTGTTCAATGGAGGAATTTTGGATATATTTTCTTCTTTATAAGATGAATGAATGTTGGAGGAAGTAGAGGTTGCATGAGGACCATTTCTATACCTAGGGTCATGATTTAGATCTTTCTTGAGAGTAGTATCTTGTTCTTCATTAGATGAATCATTAGCATGATTCAAGTTCATTAAGTGAGGCCCCCATGCTTCCAATAATTAATGAAATTTTTGATCAAATGAAAGGGTTTATGATATTCTCCTAGATAGATCTCAGATCATGATATTTTGTTTTAAGAATCAAGGAGTAGGATATTCCAAAGACAACATTTAGAACTTGATATAGACAGTGAATTTGCAACACTACCATTTGGATTAGTTAATGCACCTGTGTCATTCATGAACCTCATGGATAATGTCTTTTGAGATTGTTTAGATTATTTCTTATTAATATTTCTTGATGGTCCATCTTGATCTATTCAACATCAATGAAAGAGCAAGATAGGAATATAAGAATAGGTATTTTATATCAAAACAAGGTACAATATTTGGGTAATGTAAAATCTACAAAAGGAATTGTAGTGGACCCTGAGAAAATCAAGGCAATTGTAGATTGGCCTACACCTCAGAATGTGTTAGAAGTTCATAAATTTTTAGAAGTTCAAAAATGTGTGTTAATTATGGAACCTGCAAACACAACACTCAATAAACCATTAGATCCATTGGTTATTCCATGAAATCAAACAAAATGATAATCAAAACCAATGAAGAGTGGTTGATTTCTTCCTAAATCACAATGAGTATGATAGATACATGTATAATTTCACTCACAATTGGCAATAAACCAGTGAAAAGCCACCATGAAATGGGAGATTTATGTAATTGAACCTAAATGTATGCAAATTACGATGATCAACATGATGAATTATATAAAATTGAATGTAATGATAATGAAACTAAGATGCTCAATTAACATAATCTAGATGATGAGATTTCAATTCAACAACATGCTCTTATGCAAATGACCTAGATATGAAACTAGAATTATGTCTATTTATATATTTTCCTTGGAGGGAAAATTTTTGAATTCGATCCAATGGTTGAGATTGATCCATAATGAGTGGTTGAGATTAGGAACTTGAGTGATCCAGGTGATTGAAGCTTATTGGTTGAAATCAACTTTTTTGTCCTTTTGTGAATTAAGTGGATAATATGATAATTAATTAAATCATACTAATTAATTTCCTTAGCCATGGGATTTTTTAGTGTGAATTTGATTAAATGGCTTAGGAGAATTAATTAATGAATGATCCTTGATGAACAATCATTGGTGATTGATGAATTTATGAATTATGTAATTAAATAGATCTAACTTAATTACACAATTATGTTTAGTATTATCTTGATTTGATCATGATTAGGATTTGATCTTTTGATTAACATTTAGGGCAATTGATTTGGCTAGGCCATTTTTAGGTGATTAAATAGACAAGTTAACGAAAGTAGCACATTTTATTCCAGGTAATTTTAAGGATGGATCATGGATCCTAGCTAAGAATTTTGTTCAAGAAATCTTTCACTTACATGTAGTGATTGAAACCAACATATCTGATAGGGATACACATTTCACTTCAATATTTTGTACAACATTGAATGTCGAATTGGGTACAAAATTAAATTTTGATTAAGATTTTAATCCTCAGACTGATGGACAAACTGAGAGGGTGAAGAAAATGGTTGAAGATCTCCTTAGGATGTATTGTATGGACTAGAAATTTATAAATGGGAGGAATATCTACCATTGTTTGAATTCACCTACAATAACTCTTACCATGCATCCTTAGGAATGACTCAATTTGAGGCTTTATATGGGTGAAAGTGCCACACACCTATTAGTTGGGAAAGGATTGAGGATGAGATTATGATTGGCCCAGACATGCTTAGGGAGATAGATGATCGTATTTGACTGATCAAAGAAAGACTAAAGGAGGCAGTTGATAGACAAAATATCTATTCAGATAAACATAGATCTTTTAGACAATTATGAGTGGGAAATAAAGTCTTCTTGAGGGTTAGACCTCATAAAAGTTACATTTATTTTGCAAAATATTCCAATTTGGCACTAAGATATGTGGGTCCATTTGATGTGTTGGAAGTGATTAACCTAATTTCATATAGACTATCTTTTCCCCTGCTCTTGCTCAAATTCATGATGTTTTCCATGTTTCTTTGATTAAACCTTATCATCCAAATATATCCATCTGCTTGATTGGCATGCATTGAAACTTGAGGATCTAGGGGTGGTGCTAGCGGAGCCCATCCTTATCCTTGATAGATGCAACATTAAGTTGCGCAACACAAATATTACTCACTATAAGGTCCAATGTGACTAGTATTATGTGATAGTTCCATATAGGAAATTGTTGATGAGATAGATCACTCTTTTGCACATATGACTATTTAGTTGGGTTATTTGTTTGTTGGGGTGAACTACCTTCTATTTTCATACTAAGACACTTAAGTTTTATGTATATTGATGATATGTTTGTGTGGGATAGTTGGTTTTAATATTTTAGTTGCATCAATATGACACATATGTGGTTTGTGTTTTATTTAATAAGAAATCAAGACAATGTCTCTACCTAGTAGGGAAGGATGTCATATCTTGGATTTTGTTTTGTAAAATTTAATAATTTTGTGGTTGTTATGCTTAATTAAGTTAATGGTAATTATGAGTAATTAATAGATGGTGATTTAATTATGCATATTTATGTTACAAATTTAATTATTATAGAGCACTAATTTGATGCAATGTATTTTATCTTGTTTGATTTAATAATAATGTATTATATGTAATCTTGTTTTGATTATGATTTATGATTAAGCTACTAATGAAAAATTAGGTGCATGTGTGTGATTGTATTGTCGAAGGTGAGAACATAGTTGAGGTAGACATGTCTAGTTTCTTGGTTGTAAATGGTAGGATGGAATCAACAAACACACACACACACCACGTAGTCATTCATATACTTGCATTACATTTAATGTGGTTGCATGATCTATAAAGTTAAAAGTAATTTGATAAACTTATTGGTTAGGATAGTATAAATTATTGTTTAACTTGAAATATGTTCTTGGTTTAAAAAATAAATTATATTGTTTGGAACCATATTGTTTATCTAAAAACATATGATAAATTTATAATTTATAAGTATACAATATATTTATATATTTATCTTTAAATATATAGATATATTATTTTATTATTAATATAAAAATTGACTATTTTATATGAAAACTATATGTAATATAAATATTATGTATTATTTTAACTTTTTTTTATCAGTAAGATGTATTATTTTAACTATTAATATAAATACTTTTATTTAAAATAATATAAAATTATCATCTTATTAAAATTTAATAAAATAAAATATAAAAATAAAATAGAATCTTTTATTCAAAATATTAAGTAAGAAAGAAAGAAAAGATAAGTATACACGGCTATATAAGGGATAAGATTAGTTGGTTTTGGAAAAAAAGATAATGCTTAGAATGTATAGCTCGCCCTTTTGCTCAGAATTATCAACATCATTGTGTGCCACAACCTTAAAGCAACACTTTCCCTCTCGCAAATCGCAACAAAGCTTCCCTATGAAAATACCATCATTAATTGCTCTCTTCAGAAGGCCTACGAGAAGACGATGCTAGGTACCACTATAGGTATTTTTTTTTATCTGGTAATGATTGCATTCAACTTTGGTGGGAAAGAGAGAAGTGAAGTGGAGTGAAAGAATTTGTTAATAGAAGCAGGATTTCCTCATTTTAATTTTATTGTAATTAGAACATTATAGTTTGTGATGAAGCTTTTCCTTACTAGCCACCTTTGTGTATCTATGTATAGTGACATTGATTTCCTCCCTTATCAATGTTGCATTTTTATATTTCTAGCTTCACAATCCCCTCCATAATGATATTAGATCATAAACTCTAAGCACAGTTCTATATTCTAGTAGCCTACTGAAGATATGGTTGTAAAAACAACATCACTTCCTCCAAACTTTATTGGTAGAACCATACATGAATTTTTGTGACTTAAATTTGATTATTATAATTGTTATTTCAACTCTTTTATTATTTATATATTTTTAATTATAATTTAATTTAATTTTTTTACTATATTTGATCATTTTTTTCTATTGTAAAAATGTTGATACAAAATAACCAATCCATTAGCCCTTAGGTATTGGTTTATTAGTATGTAGTGGAGAGATACATGTCAAACCCTGTGATGTGACAGTTTGGGTTCATTCACAATTTTCTCGATCATGAGCATAGGTTCCAAAGGATTACTAGAGAGAGGGTTGGAGAGTTTGAGCCAGCCTTCGATATGATGAGGAATTGGTAGAGTGGAGGTTCCATTGACACATTGGGATCTAGGAGGTGGGTCAGCAGACCCTGGGGCTACAGATGCTTATAGGGCATCATTTAGGATGTCATGGATAGTGGAGAGATCAAGATTAGCACCTTTGAGTGTTAGGAAGAGAGAGGTAGCCAAGGAGGGGTGACGAGTGGAGGTTTACCAGCCTACTGGGAGGAGAGGGATAGCTACAATAGTGGTGAAAAGGGTGAGGGATGCAGTGGGGATTGGTGGAGGATGATGGCGTGTAACAGTAGGATAGAGATTTGTGAGAGGACGATATCGAGGGGGGATATATGTAGGG
>MU224858.1:6753506-6775763 GCA_018584345.1 Thuja plicata
TAGGATGTAGATGCACAAGATACAAGGGCACTAGATACAGTAGAATACACCACATGGATATAGAGCATAGGTGCTCAAACTATAAGTGCATCGAGCACAGGGACGTAGGCCATAGGGACACAGAGCACAAGGGCTCAAACTACAAGTGCATTGAGCATAGGGTGTAGGTACCATCCCTAGCATAGGTATAGGGATTAGAGATGCCCATAACATAGGTGGAGTTCTCTACACAAGAGAGGGGGACTACATCTCGGATGGCATCCCTACAGGAGTCACTAGAGAGGTCTGATCAGATGCTTCAGGAGTGAACCACCAAGAGGGATGAGTTGGTGTAGGAGTGACATGATACGAGGAGAGTGGGATGTGATACATTAGGAGTGATATTTTCTCACTATATATATATATATATATATAGAGAGAGAGAGAGAAGGGATTCCCTACAAATAGAGAGGTACAAATAGTAGAGGGAGAGGGGGATCTTGGTGTAGGAAGGCTATTCTTTGGTGGGAAAGAGGGACAATCTTTGGTGGTAGCGGGATGACCTAGTGGAGGAGAGAAGTGCCCTATTATAGGAGAGAGGTGATGAGACTAGAGACGAAGAGGCTACAAGGATGATTAGATGAGATATGCATTTCCTGATATGCACTAGATCAAACACAAATATTGAGTGAGCAGAGGATTTTGAGTATCTAGCAAGAGAGGGAGGTGGTGGAGAGGGAGAGGGATGACGCAATACAGCTAGTTGCAGAATAGGGAAAGGGGGTGATGGGGGCTCTGGTTAGGAATGTGAAAATGATTTCATGATTCCTCCCCTCCCCCTGTTTGCATCCTTTATGTGTGATATCTTGAGAATTTTGTCTTTCCATTTTGTATTTATTTTCATTCGTGATTATAATATATTTTCATTTATTCACATTCATGATTAAAATCCATTTTTATTTATTCACTTCCATGATTAGAATCCATTTTTATTTATTCACATTCATGATTAAAATCCATTTGTATTTATTCATATTCATGATTATAATCCATTTGTATTTATTTGCATTCATGATTAGAATCCATTTTGCATTTCATGACTACAATTCATTTGTATATTTTCAATTGAATTCATGATTTACACTCCTTTGCATCTAATTATTAAGGCTATTTGATTTTTAGGTGACTCTACAACACCCCCAAGATCAAATGAAAGACCAATATAACTTCCACAAGACAATTGCATTTAAATGCAAGAATGATATTATTGATAATGGACATAATTAAAATATACATAATAGGATTTCTTATAAAGGCAAGGAAATAAGAGACAGTGATAAGGAGTAGATAATTTATCACCTACAAAAGGTGGACTCACATGTTTACCAAGGGTGGATCATCCTCCATTATGCAATGAAGTATGTTCCATGTGTAGGATGATAATGGGATATGTGCACTAAAGGTGGATTTCACTCATAAAATGGAATGAGATAACAATTATCACCACCTAAGTGGAATTCTCTTACACCATGTGAAAATATAGGTGCAAAATCCTAGGTGTCTCATATGTAAACTAATATTCAATTCATTATCCTAAGTAAGCTTAAGTAAAGTACAATTAGGAATATTTAATTACAACAACACCCCCCATTAAGTTCAACTTAGGGGAATGCACTTAAACTCACAATTCAATATGGCCCCCAACTACTAGGCCATGTTAGGTACCCATGTACAACCAAATGCAATGCAATAAATGAAATTAAATCTCTAATAAAGAATAGAAGGGAGAAAACCTCATGGGAAAAAACTCCCCTCCAAAAAGAGAGATGAAAAAACACACAATGCATGGATGGATGGAGGACTTAAAACCCCCCAAGGACTCCATACATCATGTATATACAATCAATTATTCCCTCATAGGAAGGAAATAAGAAGACACGATATCCCCCACCCCTCCCATAATAAAGAATCTCCAACAAAAATGGTGAGTGTTTGAAGACAAAACATAGTCTAATGCCTACAAACAACATTTATCCCCTTGGAAAGAAGATAAACCAATTACAAATGCAATAATTATTCCCATTCTAGATATGAATTAGGAACTGGAATCCAAATGCAGTATGATGATGATGCTATGAACTAATACATATCTAAATGAAACGAAGAAGAAGGTCTCCAAATATTCATTTCTGAAGACTGAATAGGTATCTCCAAGTTCAAGGAATCCATCAAATCATCAAGTTGAACCATGAAATGTGGAAAACTAAGTGAAGGAGAAGAATCAAGAATGATAATCTCCAAACAAGGTGAAGAAGTATCTCTAACTGTGGTGAATTTTTTTATCAAAGAAAAGAGAAAACCCCTCAAGTATGTCTCCCAAATCTAAAATGTGAGACTCCACAATCAATGAACCAATATCTAGAAAATGGGAATCCTAGTCAGGAAGACAAATAGTTATCTCTTGCATTGACTCACTAGAATCACCAATAAGAGATGAATGTGTGATCTTGAGTGCAGAAGTAAGAGCTACAAGTGGTGTCACTAGATCATCCTTAGTCTCAATATATGCATTATGTTCAATCTCATCTAATGTATCATCATTATAGGGAATATTATCTACATCATCAAGTGAAAGGATAAAATATGCAACAAGATCATCTGGGAAAGGAGGAACATGTGGCTCTCCAAAATGCTCCCAAATAATGGTCCAAACTATGTGTGCTCAATAAATACCCTTGATTTTTTGAGTAGAATGCATGGTGTAAATATGAAACATGACTCATACCAATAAATCATCTAATATAACCTTTTTTTATCTTCCCAAACTACTTTCTTCCACTTTTTATTTGGCTCAGGAATGAGTCCATAAAGATGAGGCAAGAGATTAGGCCATCTACAATATGTGATGATTGTTTTTTTCCCATGACTCATAATTTCCCTTTTTCAGAGTTATTGTTGTAGGATGTGTTCCATATCCCATGATTACATTAATAATATACTCATCACATTACAAATTGAGATCAACAAATGATTACACCCCACAATCAGGCTATAATAGACTTAAATCACTATGCAAAAGACCAAACTAAGGCATGTGCCTTACAATTGTAAAACTAAGCCAAATTCTAAAAGTATAATTTCTGATCAAAGTCACTATAATTTGATAGCACCACTGTAAAATACAAAAGAAATTATGCACTTTCAAAAAAATTCACCTAAAAAAGATTTTGTATGAGCTCAAATGAAGCCTTGGAAGTTGCAAAAAATTGGATTAGCAATTTTTAGAAAAACTCAGAAATAGAAATCAAAAACCTCATGCACCACTGTGTAGAGCATGAAATTTTACACCCCCCCCCCCAAAAAAAAAAAAAAAAAACAAAAAAAAACAAAAAAAAAAAACTCAAAGGAGTCCAGATGACTAAGATACCGTTGTTTAAAAATAGCCTCTGTAATTATTTTTTCTGAATCACCATCATTGTACCTCCAACTTTAAATTGATCTAGATTTGGCTTCAGGTATCAGATTTGGATGAAACAAACTTGATTTAGGGGTTTTTGGACCTCCTTAATATGATGCCAACCTCTAATTTGCACCAGCAAGCTCCAATATTAACCTGCAATATATAAATCCACAAAATACAAAACCCCAAAATTTCTCCAAATAGACTACACAATGGTGACGTCCAAATATTCTTATTCTACACCCACAATTGAATCAAACCAAGATTTTTATTCTTGAGAAGAGGTCTTCACATCTTGAGAGCTCTGATACCATGTTAGAATTTTAAGTGACTACAAAAACCGCAAGTTCAAATGAAAGACGAAGATAACTTCCACAAGAGAATGACAAGACAATTGCATCTAGATAAAAGAATTAAAATGTACATAATAGGCTTTCTTATATAGGAAATAAAATAAGAGGCATCGATAAGGAGTAGATAATTTATCACCTACACAAGGTGGACTCACATGTTCACCAAAGGTGGATCATCCTCCATTCTCAATGAAGTATGTGCCATGTGTAGGATGATAATGTGATATGTGCATTAAAGGTGGATCTCACTCATAAAGTGGAATGAGATAAAAATTATCACCACCTAAAGTGGAAATTCTCCTACACCATGTGTAAATATAGGTGCAAACTCCTAGGTGTCTCATATGAAAACTACTATGCAATTCATTACCCTAACTAAGCTTAAGTAAAGTGTAATAAGGAATATTTAATTACACCAACAAAGACCAATGCCATTTATAATAAGGGTCATTACACTATAAGTCAGTGCACAACCGTTGCATTGTTGTTTATTATATCGTTATCATAACTGTTACATTTTAGATAACTCATCATCTTAGGTATCGTATTAATTACCATTATAACTTAGTGCTCATTAATGACATTGCACTAAAATTTTCATTAGTTACATTGCATTCTCATTAAGTACATTACACATTAAGTAACATTAGTTACATCATCATTTCATTCATTCCATTTCATTGATTATATTTCATCTTACTTATCATTCCATTTGTTAACCAATATTCCATTAACATTATAAGATTTCCACAATCCATTTCTAATGCAATATTTGTGATGCACCTAATGAGCATAAAATAAAAAATGATGAACATAAAGTAACAAATGGAGAGTAAAAAGAAGAAAGTGAAGAAAAAGGTGATGCCACTCCAAAGGATATTGAAGGAGAAGCTGCGGATAAAACTAAGGTCGATATGGAGACGTCCACTACTAACCAACAGGTAAATACTGAGTAGCAGGTAAAAGACACAATACCCCCAAAGCCTTCACCAAGTACATCAGACCAAGAAAAATATTTTGCTATGGTACTACATAAAACTACCTCCACCACAATTTCAAAGAAGAAGAAGAATAAAAATCCAGTCACCTTGGATGAGATAATAGAAATACTTGACTGTGATCAAATAACATTGGATCTAGAGTAACTTACAAAGTATGTAGAACTTTGTAAAGGAAAGCCATACAAGATAAGCTCAAAAAGGAGCACAAGGACACATAGGTACTAGAAACTACAAAATAAATACTATTGCAGATTGTACCTGATACCGAGATTGATCAAAATGCACCTATTCATGATCAATTAGCAGTTATTACCGACACCATCACATCATAGAATGTAGATTCAGAGAAGGTAATTGAAGAACGTGCAAAGCAGAAGTACCAATACAAGATAATAGAGAAAGTCAGCCAAGAAGTGGTAGAGAACAAGGTAAAGCTATCTGAATTCATCAATACATTGGAACCAATTATTTTAGAAGTTATAACCTAAGTTCAAAAGTTATGCACCATAGAGAAAATCACTAAGGAGAGTAGTGAAAAAATTGCAAAGATAGATGCAGATCTTAATGCTAGTGCACAAGGTCTCACAACCAATGACAATGAATTTAAGTTGCATTATAACAAGATTATGGAAGAAAAAAGTTTGACACTTGAGACTCAAGAGGAAGAATCCAAATTCAAAGATGAGGTAACTGAGCTCCAGGCTCTACTACTACCAAATCTCACATTACTGCAACAACATATGACTTCGGCAAGAACATTGATTTCCATCCCAGAAATGTATGTAACAGAAAGAAAATATGATATGCATGCAAGAATCACCTCAGAAATCATGACCCTTGAGCACCTCAAAGAACAATAGAAAAATCAAATAGAGGACATTCAATAATCCCATTCCCACATTTTTGACAATTTGTAAGTATTACACCTTTGTCATTGTTATTAAAAAAAGGGGGAATTGATATGATAAAAGGGGAAATGATTTGGTGTGATAAGGTGAAAGGGGGAAATGATGAAAGGAGGGAAGTATATGTATAAAGGCAAGTGTATATACATGTACATATACTACACTAAGGCATGCACATAGGGGGAGTCCTATTGACAAGGTAAACATGTGTATATACTAAACATTTTAGTTTTTCACATATCAGTTTTTGATACTAATGTCAAAGGGGGAGATTGATGATCATTTTGTGATTAGTATACAAAGGAAAAAATTTTGAACCATTGGTAACATGATCACTGAAAGACAGGTTTATAGTGCAACCTGACACAGCAGTTCATAGAGGTCACCAAAAATGTTAAGTGCAAGAGAACACCGAAACCAGTCTTTACCGAAAGAAAAGTTCACAAAGGAACCCAACAAACAAGTTCACAGTGAACACTGACAGTTAGTCTAGAGAGAAAACCAAGAAGCAGAATGTCTACAGAGACATCACTGATGAAAGACTATAGAGCAACCCGAGCACCAGTCTATCGAGAGATAGCTTTAATTTTGAGAAATGTGGATTCGATTTATACGTCAAATAAAACACTTGAGTTTTATATTTAGCTTTAAATTTTATCTTTAAAACCATTTCTTGAGGGACAAGTAAAGCACATGTAATTGTTTTAATCAGTCTAATTGATTGTAAACATGCAAACTAGGAGATCAAGGTCAGGTTGTAAAACTTTGATCACAGAGTTTTCATAGTTAAGCGTGAAACCTATTTAGGTCAATTCATTGTATAAATAGGTGTGTAATCAATTAGAAAAAGATGATGTGATGATTATTATAGTCGAAGGGCACATCTAAGGATTAGATAGAGTTTTATGCGGAAGGACAGAAAAATATGAAATCAGTTATAAATAACAAGATTCAAGGCTACCGAGCATAACAAAGGTATTAATCAATAACTATAGGTGATACATCATATTGTGGACTTAAATGATCTGTACTTGTTAGGAACCTGTGTGTTCCTTTTGTTTATTTTGTTAGTTTAGTGTTGTTGGATGCATATGATTTGTAAGTCATCTCATGAGTATATTTTATTATCCCACATGCATAGGTAGTAATACTTTTCTAGATAATACTTAGTATATAAGTGTGTGCTGAGGCCTTTGCATAACATCGATGAATTTATTATATTGAGCTTGCACAAAGGAGGTTACCCCCTTGAAGTGGCCTACGATCAATAGATTCACTCTGAGTTCTACTGTTGCTCTATATTTATGTTATTTCATGCATGCTCATCATATTGTAGTAGGAGGTTCCTCTCATCTGGTATCAAAGCACTTTCTTGGGCGCGCTAGGTGGAAATTTCGTCAAAAAAAATTTCTGTCATGGCCTTCAGGTTCCTTTTTTTGCATCTAGATTCATCCAATCCTAGTATTTCTTGTTATTGCAATTCTTATTTTCAGTTATTACGTATCTGGGTGATTTTCCCTGAGTAGATTGTTCAAAAAAAAAAAAAATTCTGCTATATGGTTGTTATACGTACAGGCACAAAAATCATGGAGGAGGAACTTGCATCCCTTAAAACCAAACTTCAAGATTTGGATGAAAAATTTCTTGGTCTCACTCTTCAGCATTCAGCCATGAACCACAACCATTCTGGAGACACTGGGTTCTCTTCTGGCAATTTTCGGGGACCGAAGCTTGATTTTCCTCGCTTTGATGGTGCTGATCTGATTGGATGGATTTACAAGGTAGAGTAGTATTTCAACTTGCATAATACTCTAGATATCAACAAAGTCCCGCTTGCATCTTTTCATTTGGAACATGAAGCTCTTCAATGGTTCCGTTGGTACATCAAGGCTAATGTAGACCCAACATGGACAGAATTGTGCACACTCCTTTTGGAGCACTTTGGCCCTAGTGCTTTTGATGACTTCACAGGAGCACTCACTAAACTGTGCCAAATAGGCACTGTAAGAGAATACCAGACAGAGTTTGAAAAATTAGCTAATCACATAGAGGGATTGTCTGATGAATTCTTTTGCAGTTGTTTTGTCAGTGGTCTAAAGGATGCCCTTCGATCTGAAGTAAAAATGTTCTGGCCCACTAAAATGATGGAAGCCCTCAGGTTGGCTAAGTTAGCAGAGGAAAAGATTAGTGCTCTACAACATTCCAGATCTAATTTTGTTCCATTCAGAAATACGAGCTCTCACAACCCTCAAGTCACGCCAGCTCCCAGAACTACTCCTATCAAGAACTTGTCTGAAACAGAGATGTAGGCCCGGCGAGAAAAAGGGCTTTGTTATAATTGTGATGAGAAATGGTCTCGGGGCCATAGATGTGTTCAGCAAAAGCTCTATTTCTTGGATGTGGATTCTCCACCTGAACTGGAAGAATATGTAGATACTCACAAAATAGTGGATGATGAGGTTGAGCCTCAATAGCCTGAACCTCCTTCGCCAGAAGCTCAACCAGAGATATCTATCCATGCCTTGGCAGGAGTCACTACCCCTCAAACCATGCGGGTCCAGGGTTTCTTCAAGAAGATCCCTCTTACTATACTCATTGATCCTGGTAGCACTCATAACTTCATTAACCCCCGAATAGCCAAACAAGCTGATTGCTTTGTCCATCCATGCTCTAGCTTTGAAGTCATGATTGCCAATGGGGGCACTTTACCTTGCAAAGGGAAATGTCACAATGTGCATCTCTCTATTGGAGATTATAACCTATTCTCTGACATGTTATCCTTTCCCTTAGGTGGATGTGATGTGGTTTTGGGCACCCAATGGTTATGCACTCTTGGCCCCATTCTATGGGATTTTGGTGAACTTTGGATGCAGTTTTCAGCCAACGGGCAACAACACACTTTGAAAGGCTTATAGCCAGGGTCTCTCAGCATCATCAGTTCACATCGTATGGAAAATATTCTTAAGAAGAATTCACATGGTGTCATCGCTCAGCTCCATTCCATTTAGATGCAGCCATCAGCGGTCTCTAGTACTCCTGCAGATCTACAACAAATTTTGGATAAGTATTTGGGTGTATTTGCTGAACCTGTAGGATTGCCGCCTTCTCGCCCAGAGGACCACCGTATTCAACTCCTTCCTAGCAGCATTCCGCCCAACATCAGGCCCTACCACTACCCATTTCATCAGAAGACTGAAATCAAGATGCTTGTTCGTTACTTACTGAAGCAAGGTATTATCCGTCCTAGTACCAGTTCCTTTTCTTCTCCAGTTCTACTTGTTCGCAAGAAAGATGGGTCCTGGCAACTCTGCATTGATTTTCAAGCACTTAATCATCTCACCATAAAGGATAAGTTTCCCATCCCAGTTGTTGATGAACTTCTTGATGAGCTTCATGGTGCTCCTTTTTTCTCCAAGTTGGATCTTCGTTCTGGGTATCATCAAATTAGGGTTAATGAGGAGGATATCCCTAAAACAACCTTTCGCACACATGATGGTCACTATGAATTTTTAGTCATGCCCTTTGGCCTCACTAATGATCCTTCAACATTTCAGGCAATGATGAATAAAATATTGTCCATACCTCCGAAAATTCATTCTGGTCTTCTTCGATGATATCCTTATATATAGAAAAACCTGGGCTAAGCATCTCCGTCAGCTGGAGCTCGTAATGCAACTTCTCTCTGATCATCAACTCTGTGCAAAATAGTCTAAATGTGTGTTTGGCCAGGAGGAAGTGGAGTATTTCGGACATATTGTTGCACACCAAGGGGTTCGGGTGGATCCCACAAAAATAGATGCCATGAAAAATTGGCCGCATCCTAAAAATCTCAAGAGCCTTCAGGGTTTTTTGGGGCTGACTGGCTATTACCGCAAGTTTTTCAAAGATTACGGGAAGGTTGTAGCACTGTTGACAGCTATGTTAAAAAAGGATGCTTTTACCTAGACCCATGTTGCTAAGAATGCATTTGAACAATTGAAACAAGCTATGTGCAGTACACTTGTTCTCGCTATGCCAGATTTTTCCAAGCCCTTCACTATTGAGAGTGATGCTTGTGGCAATGGACTGGGTGTTGTTATCCTTCAAGATGGCCATCCTATTGCTTTCACTAGCAAAGCCCTTTCTGCTAAGAATCTATCCCTATCTACTTATGAAAAAGAAATGATGGTTGTTTTGCATGTTGTACAAAAGTGGCGTCCATACCTCCTAGGGAGTCATTTTTGCATCAAGACTAATCACCAAAGTCTAAAATACTTCCTGGAACAACGGGTATCCTCCCCTGCACAATATAAATGGGTCAGCAAACTCATGGGGTATGATTATGAGATCACCTACAAGAAGGGTAAGGACAATATTGTTGCAGATGCACTTTCTCACACATTTGATGATCAAGCTTCCCTTTCAACTATTTCTATGCCAATTCCCAATTGGTTAGCATCTGTTTAGCAGGGCTATGTCAGTGACTCTTCATCTCAAATCATTCACCAGTTGGCCAATAATCCTTCTATTGTACCACATTACTCTTGGGATGGTGCCTCTCTTTGATACAAGGGTCATCTAGTGCTTCCTCAGAATCCAGATCTTCAACAGGCTATCTTTTATGAACTCCATGCCTCTCCTTCGACAGGGCACTTAGGATTCCTCAAAACTTATGAGCGAGCAAGGTGCAACTTCTTTTGGAAAGGAATGAAATAGATGATTCAACAGATGGTGGCTGAATGTGATACTTGCCAATGCCACAAGGGTGAAACGACCCTCCTTCCTGGCTTGCTGGAACCCTTGCCCATCCCTACACGGAATTGGACTGATATTTCTATGGATTTCATTGAAGGGCTTCCTAAATCAGGTGGAAAAATAGTGATCTTGGTTGTGGTTGATCGTCTCTCCAAATATAGTCATTTTTGTGCCCTCAACCACCCCTATACTGCCTCCATAGTTGCACAAATCTTCATGGACCAGATCTTCCGTCTTCATGGCCTCCCTTCTTCCATTGTCTCAGTTTGAGATGCAACTTTTACCAGTCATTTTTGGACTGAATTGTTTCAGCAAACTGGCACCAAACTGAAGATGAGTTCAGGTTATCACCCACAAACCGATGGTCAGACTGAAATTGTCAACAAATGCTTGGAAACTTATCTTCGTTGCTTCACTTCAGAACAGCAACATCAGTGGGCCAAGTGAATTCCTCTAGCTGAATGGTGGTATAATACCTCTTACCACACTGCATCTAAAATGACTCCATATGAAGCAATCTATGGTCAGGCACCTCCAGTGCTCCTTCCCTACACTCCCAGCAGCTCACCAGTCCAGGCAGTTGACATAGTTCTCCGCACCAGGGATCAGATTCTTCACACCTTACAGGATAATCTTCACATGGCCCAAAATTGAATGAAACAGCAGGCAAATCAACATCGTTCTGCGCGCTCATTTCAAGTTGGGGATATGGTTTTTCTATGTCTACATCCATACAAGCAATCCTCCCTAAAGCTTAAAGGGCGTCATAAGCTGGTCCCAAAATTTTATGGGCCATATAAGGTTCTACAAAAGATTGGTTTAGTTGCTTATAAACTGGAACTTCCTCCTTCCCGCATTCATCCAGTATTTCATGTTTCTTGTCTCAAGCAAGTTCTTGGTACCAACGTCAGAGCCCAAACTTCTCTCCCTAAAATGGATAAGGAAGGATCCATTATCCTGGAGCCTGCGACAATCCTTGACTGGCGCACTCGTCAGCTTCGCTCTCGCTCCATCGCTGAGGTCTTGATTCAGTGGCACGGAATGCAACCAGAGGATGCTACATGGGAACCCCTTCTTCAGATTTAGCATCAATTTCCACACCTTAAGCTTTGAGGACAAAGCTTTTTTATAAGAGAGAGGGGATGTTAGGAACCTGCGTGTTCCTTCTGTTTATTTTGTTAGTTTAGTGTTGTTGGACGCATATGCTTTGTAAGTCGTCCCGTGAGTATATTTTATTATCCCACATGCATAGGTAGTAATACTTTTCTAGATTATACTTAGTATATAAGTGTGTGCTGAGGCCTTTGAATAACACCGACAAATTTATTGTATTGAGCTTGCTCAAAGGAGGTTACCCACTCGAAGTGGCCCACGATCAATAGATTCACTCTGAGTTCTACTGTTGCTCTATATTTCTGTTATTTCGTGCATGCTCATCATATTGCAGTAGGAGGTTCCTCTCAGTACTCAGCAATTCAAGATTGCATATAATCAGGTCAATAAGTATTTTTGACTACATTCTCACAAGTGTAGCAGATAGAAGAAATCCTTTAAGAAGGTGGATTTAACAATCCTTATGTAAATCTCTTAACCGAGTGCACACTAAACAGTGTTGCTAAATCTCTTAACCAAGTAGACCTAACTAGTCTAAAATGTTACTCCTAACAGGGTAAGACCATCATAAGTGGTCAAACTTGTAAGCCTTAACCGACACCTTCCATTCGGTAGATAGTGAAGCTTTGTGGGTTTCATCCCCACCGCAGTTTTTACCTTCTAACAGGGGTTTTCTGCATTACCAATTCTTGTGTCATGTATCATTACATTTCATGAATGTTTCTATGAGTGTTTACATGCAAATTAAGTTTATGATTTGATATTACATGCATAAAGATAAGAATAGCATCTATGGTCGGTAATGCAAGGAATTGATTACTAAAGGATTAAAGGTTAATTGATAGAAAGTTTTAAGGGTACTAATTCACCCCTCCCCTCTCAGTACACACCATTCCATTATTCCAACAAATTAATCTATAGAAAATACTAAAAATTGGAAAAATTCTTGAACAAATGATCATCTTGGTAAAAACCTAGCAATAGGCACCTTGATGCATCAACCAAAAAAATCAAAAAAAGGAAAAATACAAAAAAAAATTGAAAAAGTAGAAAAAGTGCCTTGGCGAAAACCTAGAAAATAGGTGCCTCTTGTACTCAGCGCTCCATCTGTCAATACTAAGTCTTGGAAATCCTTTGTTTTAGTTTGTACATAAGCTTTTAGTCACTTTCATGACACTTTGGTTCCTCTGAGAACCCTCCTGGCTTGAAACTGATCTAGAGTCATAGTCTGGGGGCAATCAAATCAGCTTTGTCCCGACAAGTATGAGTCAAATTAGTTATCTTCAATCAATGTTTGTTACCAGAGGGCATGGGTCCCCAACTTGATCAAATCTTTGGCTTACACCACAGTCAGTAATCTTTTCATTTTTGAAGGACATCTCGCTACTGACGCAACAGGTGTTTCTCAACACCCTAATCAAAAGTGGTTCTTAACACTATCTTTGCATGCATCTATTTTTTTCAACACACATTGGATAACACAAATGTAAACAATAAATTTATAGCACTCAAACACATTGCACTCATAAGCACGAAGGTGTTTCTCAGCACCTCATACATGTGAACATCCAAAAAATTTCAAATTGGTTGAAGTATGTTGACCTTCTATTTGTATGGTGTATGTTCTCATTAATTTTCGTTAAATCTTTTCTTTGTCTGCTGCTTGTTGATGTGGTCCTAATGATCCTACATTAAGGTGAAAAAGCCTCACATCCCTTGATCCTAATTACTTGCATTCCAAGGTGAGGTCAGAACTATCTCCTTGACATATTTTTCTCTGCTTGTTTATGCAAGATCGCACTCATGGTTATCTTGGCTTTGAATACCTTGATACTGGTGTACTCTTGCAACATCAACTAGAAACAACATTGAGGTCATCTTAGATTTTGTGCCCCGATGCTTACGTTAGTTTCTCATATCTTATCCAATGAAATTCATATTCATATTCTTATGGTCGCAGTGGCACCAGTAAGGATTGTATCGAATCTGATGTTCCAAAACGCTCAATGATGAAAAATTTCAAAGCTAAAAGTTTAGTGACTACACCTTAGGTTGCATTCACGGTAGTTTTGTATTACATCTGCATGGTGTTGAAATCTGTAAATATCGTTATCTCTCTCCAATGTGAAGGATCTGAGGCTCCCATTGGTTGATCTACCTTTTCCATGTGGTTAGTTGTGTGTTGATTGACGTGAAAATGACACCCCTGGCTAATTCGACTGTCTTGATTCCATTTTTGTGATCAAAATCAAAATTTGAGATCCTTTTACTTTTCATTTTTGATGTTTGACTTTTTCAGTCAAATGTAGCTGACCACTTGCACAATCAGTCTTCTAGACTCCAAACCAACAGAAATCTCTCATACTTTCTTTCAACCAATCCTCCTATCATAAGTTTTAGTGAAATATGGTCAACATGACCTCCCATTAAGTAAAAATTCTATTTATAACCGCTTGGGACCTCTTTCTAATTAGATCATCTTATTCATGCATCATGCTATCAATCACATTGCTTCCAATCACTGGGGCACCTAGCCATATTTCAATTTCACTCCTGAGGGGGCAAGATCAAGACATTAACAATTCAGTGATCACATCATCAAGAAGACCCCATCGTTTGGGGCATCTCAGCTTCATCAAATCAAATCAAGTTGAGATCATCTTAAATCAAAGGAAATCTAATCAATGGTCTTATACAATGGTGAAAACACTTGAAACCAGACAAGATCGGTCTTATACGAGCTTTTCATTATTGAAACCAAATACATTGATCGAATTGGCTTCATCACTTCAAATCATGTCAATTTGCTTGCTAATCAAATCTCTTAACAGTAATCAGTTTCATCACTACAAATCAAATTGGTTATTCGTTCAAACCAATCAAAAGGTTTAAGAGTTCCTGACAGATGTTCAGTTTCATCGCTTCAAATCAAATTGAACATTTCATTTTACATCTCTTGATCGATATTCGTCCAATCAAGCTTGAAGTCAGTCTTCCTCGACAAGAATGGTTTCATCACTTCAAATCAAACTATTCGTTGTCTCATCACTAAACAAGTCTTTGAATCAATGCATTGATCACACATCAATTCAAAGAGGGGAAAATGTAATGACCCAAAAATGGTCATCTAAACCCTAGAGCCCTAATCTCAATTGTTTATCAAGAAACCCTAATCTTGATTATCCTATGTCCTAAATCAAATAGGCAATTCATCAATTCCAAGCTGGTCTGACCTGAATCCTAGGTCCTAATTAATCATCGTAATTGATTAATTAATTAATTCCTAAAAATACATCAAATTGGAAAATAAACCTTAAGTTAATTATTTAATTGATATTCTAATATATTAATTAAATAAAATTGCTAAATTGTCAATAAAATCCAAAAAGTAATTAAATTAATTAATTGCATGTGCCCGCCTTCAACCAGGGAAATCTGGAGTGCAAATAGTCTCAAGTCAGAGTTAATTGTAATAAAGACACACTCATTTATGTGCCTCGATGAAGCCATCAAAGCACTCCGCATATCTTATTTAAACGCTTCACAACACAATTTGTAACACAAACATTAGAGTATGGATTGTATGGCAGAGGTATGTGTTACCTGCCGGTCTTGTGCTACCCATCATTCTGAACTATTGCCAAAAAGTTACAGAATTTGGCTGTCGTCCAACATAAATGAAGATGTGCTCCCAATGCACATCAATGATCAAGAGATGGATGAAATGTTTCTGGTGCACTCCAATGCCATTCGACGTGCAATCATATAGGTAACGGGCCATGAGAACTTTGACCCACAAACTAAACAATTTCTATTTCCTTCACAGCTAGTGTCTATATTTCTGTCGAATGCAATGGACCTCCTTCAGTCCCCTCGTTTATTAGAAATTTTTGCATTCAAACAGGTTCACAAGCAGTTTTGGGTTGCCAACAAACTAAAGCATGCTATGCAAAATTATGACCTCTGGAATGGCCACGCGTTGATTGGGGGTTTGTTTACCACACAACAAATTCTACACAACCACGGATTCTTAGTGGCATTTAATGGAGCCAAGAGGGAAATAGAAATGCAGAATGCACAGATCATGAGAAATGCACTCCAAGAGAATGGCCATGTCCTTGGCCCACTGTTGGAGGAGAAAACAATGGCTACGGTTCTCGGGCTGACAGACCTTCTGGGGTTACCAAATTTATTAGGGATGCCTAGGCACATCAACCCCAGGAGACCTCATGTAGGGCATGAAGAAACCCCAAGCTTCAATTTGCAGCGAAAATATATTTGGGCCCTGGAGAATAGACCCAGTTTACAAACTTCCCACCGTTTGGATTGGGTGTCGGGTGCAGCATCCAACTGGGCGTCGGGTGCTGCAACCAATTTGGGTTGGGAAGGCAAAAATCAGGAAGCACATGGAAGCGGGTGGGTTACCAAATCCCCAGAACCAGAACCAACTAGAGGTTCTTCAGGTTGGGGACCATGATATACGACACCACATGAGCAGAAGAATATGGCGGATTGCGGTTGGGATATGGCTGCAACATAGGAAGGAGCATTGGCGTCGATTATGGAGTGGCTGCACCAATCGCATCACTCTACGGATGATGTTGCGATGCAAGAGTAAAGCAAGTAACTACTGGTGAAATTTTTTTTTGCAAATATGTATAGTCATTGATATAGTTCGTCTCTCGACCATGCCTGATTTTGTAGGGTGTTAAATTTTTTTTTATAATGGGCTTGAGAAGATATAAAATTTTGGGTTGTCTATGGGTCGGATACCATGGTTTGGGATATCGGTGTTAGTGGTGCCCGACGATGACCAAAATCGACACCGACAATGACCAAAACCAACACCAACACTGACACTGACACCGACACCGACAACGCCGACACTAACGACAACAACAACTGTTACCGACACTACAAAGAACCGACACCGATGGACTGACCGAGATAACCGACAAGTGATCCCGGCTAGCAGGGTTACCCGATGACCTGAACCGGCCAGACGGTTTTATATAAATAATGACGAGATAGAATGACTAATGTAGAAGGGTGGTGATTTTGTTCTTGAATATAAATAATGTATTGTATCAGAGAAAGGATTCTGGGTTTTCTTGCTAGTTCTTTCCCGGATGAGCTCTTGAACTAGCTTTTATTATTTAATATATATATTTAGTGGCTCGTCCACTTTTGCCTAAAAAAAATTAAATTAAATTAATTATTAAAAACAAAATGTGCATTTAAAATCATTTAAATCTTTAAAAATGCATATGATGTCATCAATTTCAGTTAACTAATTTTTGAATTGGAAACAAATTTGTTTTATTTCGTTAACTGATTTTTGAATTGGAAACAAATCTATTTTATTTAGTTAACTGATTTTCGAATTGGAAACAAATTTGTTTTATTCAGTTAACTTATTCTTATCTTTTTCTCATTTTGGAAACAAAGTTGTTAAATGAAAACTGATTTTGGAAGTTTCCAAAATAGCTGATCAATCAGTTCAGTCAACTGACTCTCTTGACCAATCATCTTCTTTCCACATGGATTGTGCTTCCTCAAATCGAATCATGTCCACTCTTTGGCTTTCAATCTCGACCGTCGATTCGAGAGAGATTTCTATAAAAGAGAACCTCTTTTCCTTCACAAAGGATCCAAATTTTAATATCGTTATTATACTATTTTTAGCATTCTAGCATTCAAGCATTTAAGAATTTTGCATTCTTAGTTTCAATTACTTATATTTGTTAATTTTTTTTAGTTTACTTTTCAAGCATGCAAACTTCATAATCTAGAGCACTTTCAATTTGGGTTTTTAAAAAGAATAATCACATTCAATTTAGCGCTTTAAAATCAATCTAATTATCTTTGAATCAAATTTTCATTTGCATTTAGATCAATCATTTAGCTTCTTCAAATCCTTCGTTTAGAACAGGTGTAGTCACTGAACTTTGCAATGGCTTCAGAGAAAAGTTCAAACTCCTGCCTACTAGAAGGCGATGAGTCGGTTTCAGTTAGTTTAGCTTATATTGTTTATTTGATTTTCATAAGTTGATAGGATAACCATGCAATGATTCATTGAAGTGTGTGTTTACAACTTGTAGGTACTTGACCACAATTCACATGCACAAAGATCACTGAAGAGACTAGTACCCCCCGTAGGTCCACCCGCCTTAAGGGTAAACCTAAAAAAGAAGCCATGAAAGATGCCTTTGACTCTGACAATGTGGGGTCTGAACATAATGGTGAGGATGAGGTCTCTTGGTTTGCCTCTGATAGCAGTTTGACCCACATCTCGGCTAGCATTAAGTCGAACCCTAGGGAACCAACCCATGCTCAGGTTGTGGACAAGACAGTTCCTATGAATGTTGATAAAGGAAATGCCCTACTGGAAGGCGAAAAAATCAATAAGGACCCGACTTCGAAGGAGGTTGATTTGTTGAAGAAAAGATTTGCTGATGTGGAGGAAAAGATTGTGTTGGTGGACAGGAAGCTTGCGGAGGTGGATGAAAAACTTTACAATGTGTGTCATTTCCCGGTGAAGGTGACGTACAACTTGACTACCACACTATCCATGTTATAGGCTGACAATTCTAAGGAAACTAAGGATGCTGAAGACTGTAAGGAGCTCTTCCATTTCCTCACAAAAGATCGGGTTGCGATGATGCTCACTAGTGAATGGAAGAAGACAAAGAATTAGGGTTGGGCCCTCTCTCTACTTTTTGCATTTTGGCTTGTCTCAGCCCTCGTGGCCCTGTGGTGGTTTACTTAATTTTTCTTAGCTTATTATGGACTTATAGGTTTATTACTACTGCTTATGACCCTAAGTGGTCTCTGTTTAAAACTTGTTTAACTGTTGTGTTGGACACTATGATGGACTCTGTTAGTTTTTTTATCGATATCATGATGGGTTTGACTACTATTCTGGTTTTCATGCACTACACTAGTTATTGTTTAGTTGTTTTATCTCTATTTCTTTTTCTGGTTTTTTATAGTGATTAGAGGGTGTCTGCTAACGTTTATCCCTGGTTGGTTAAAGTTTTGATCATGCTTAACTGTTGATGTTGTTCCCGTGCTAACAATGTTATTATGTTGTTAGTATGGATATGTTATTGATCGCCCTTGTGGCTGGTTTGTAAAGGGACAACACCCTCGTTTTGATGCATTAGTTTATAAAAAATAATAGAAATTACAAAAAGCTGCCATTTAGGAGATATGAGAACTTCCTCCTATTTCTTCTGCTAACACCTCATTTTGCATATCACCTTGAACTTGAGACGGACTAGCAGACACCTTCAAAGGTTTTGGGAGAGCATCCTTCGATTGGAGGGCCAACTCCGGTTTTACATGCGGCCTATGAACTAGCAGGAGGTGTACTACAAAGAACACTTGAGACAAATGTCCTACAACAAAGGGTGTGAGCACATTGGCATAAATTGACAACTTTCTCTATTGATTTAATATTAATTATAATATAATAATAATATAATATAATTATTTTAAAATTGAATAATAAATAAATATTATATCTTTTAACATACTTCACCTATTTTCATCTATCATTTATATAAAAGGAATTTTCTTCATTCTAAATAGAATTATTTTCTTTTGATATTTTGATGAATTAATGTCATATATTGATTTTGGAGATGGAAAAGGATATATATATATATATAAAATGTCAAATCTTAGACATACATATCAGAAGATAACAAGAATTGAACCACTAAACAGCAAGAACTATAAATCCAAAAAAAACCAAGAATCCTAAAAAGAACGAAGGATGATCCAAAAGAAAAACAAAAGCAAATCACAATCAAAAAATCTTAATTTATTCACCTTTTCAACTAAGAATTAGAAGTAAACGAGTTGTTTTGTTCACGGCATCATTTGTATATATAAAAAATTGTGCTATTTAAAACTTGGTCTTCAAGTAGGTGTGGACAAATCTGCAATTTGACTTGCCCTTCGTCGTTTTTCATCATTGTTATTATTTTCTTATTTTTTTAATATTCACTCATGCAAAACATTTTATTATTTTCTACCTCTCAAATATTGACGCCATCATGAAAAGACAACGTACAAATAGGAGAAACTTGTTATTATTGCTTTTCAATGCCGTTTCCTTTTCAATGCCTAACTTCGTAGTATGTGGCCAACCCCAACTCCTAATTGCACGGAATTAAGACACTTACATTTACTATTATAATGTCATGCCCCCACATTCTTAGGGCTGAGAAACATTCACAATATATTTTGGCACTACCTTAATCAATGAAATTGAGAATGATATTTTTAATTTTATATGGTTTTTTTTTTATCAAATTTTGATATTGTTAAAATTTTTGGTTTTGTTTTTAAATATGATAGGTTAAAAGCTATTAGATTTTCACAATCTATAAGAATAGTGTCGTAATTTTTGGATTTGATTGTGAGAGAATTTTAAATCATTTTTGGATTTGATTGTGTGAGAATTTTAATCTCTCACAATCGAATCTATAAATTACAGCATTAATATAATAAGTATTATTGAGGGGTTGTAATTGAATTGGTGAGGACAGTGGTATGTTTCTTGATTATACCATCTATTAAAAAGATTTAAATCTTTTAGTGGTGTGATTGTGCCAACTTTTCCCCCTAGATGATTTTGATGGATTGGATCCCTCTACTTGTGATATAATAGACAGAGGGTAACCTTTTGTTTCGATGTATTTCCTTCACACGTTTAAAGTTTGATATATAAAGATAGAATTGTTGATATCTATGCAATTTAGTTGTTTCCATTGAAAATAAAAAGTGTTATGCATTATTAAGGGGTTATAGTTCAATTGATTGATGTCAATTGTTGGAGATGATGGTGTATTCCTAGTTAATGCCATCTGTAAAGGTGCAAATCCTCCAAAGATGTGGTTGTGCCAAGTTTGGCCCCTAGCTAGTTTTGATTGATTGAACCACCTACTTGTGATAGATTAGGGGTAGGACAATTTCTAGCTTGGATGTATGCTCTATTATATGTTGTAGTTTACTATATAAGGATATAATTTTTTTTATTAAAAGAAGAAAAACTAGGGTGTTGGCCCTTTAACACTAACAACCTGGAGGAAGTTCAAACAATCCATTAACCATACATTAACAACACAATAACAATCGATTAACATCAAAACATATAAAGAGCCTTAACATCATATAATTGTAAAATATTATAAGTCTTAGTAGCATAAAGCATCACCTAGATGCAATGAGTGCTCAGTGTTCCATTCATTCTCATGAGAGATGGGTTCTTGTGATCTCATGAAACATGGGTCAATGAGTTTGACCCAAAAAAATACTCAATTGAATCCTGATAGCAATATCACAATAAAGAAAAAAAACTAAACCCAAAAATAGTCACTCAGTAGCTAAGTGAGCATACAGTTCCAATCTTCAACAAGGAACTTAGAAAGCTCCTTATGATTTCATTCTTTTTCCACATCCTTTCCTAAGATTTTCTTCTACAAGAGGCACGAGGAGGTTTTCAAGTTGTACATCACCCTCGGGCTGAAGCTAGAAATAATGAAAATCTTTTTCTCCAGCTCCTTCACTTTTTTTGAGGGTGGGTAGGTTTTTTCTTTTCCTTTTTTTCCAATAGTGGAGGTGGTTGTAGTGTGCTTAAGGTTGTAGAGACCTTCCAAAACAATTCCATGGGGTAGGGGTGCCAAGGATACCAGGACAAGAAGGGATTTTGGAGCCGTTGGGATATGAAGACACTTTTTCTTGCTGGGTGCCAAGGATTTCAAGAATTGTTGCAACTGAGGGAGAAACCAAGCACGGGTGTTTTGTGACAAAAAAATGTTTAGGGGGAAAAGGTCTAGATGAAAGTTATAGAGCCTAAAAATGAGACCTTGGTGGAGAGGCATAGGCTTTTTATCCCATGTCTTAGTTGTTTCAATCATATTCTTAATAAAATTTTCTAGAAAATTCATAAGAAAAAAATGGAAACAAAATTAACATGGTCAGGTCTAATCAACAAAACATTTTGAATTTTAGCCTACCAAATATCTTTGAAAATATGACCGTTGTCTCCCAAACTCTACTCCAAAGAAACCAAGTAGAGAAAGGTCCAAAGAAGCAAAAAACCCTGGTTTTCAACATGTTTTATATTCACTGAGTTTTCTCTTCCCTAAAATGAGTCCTTGGACATTCATCAAAGGGCACTCCTTTTTTCTCCAGCATCTGAGATTCCCAATTCTTAACTGTAGAGTTTCCATGGTGTTTGCAACTTTGTTCCCTTCTCTATATGTGTGCCTAACTTCAAAGGTTTTCAACTTGAGGAGTAGATAAGGATATAATTGTTGATACCTATGCAATTTCATTATTTCCATTAAAAAAAAATGTTAAATGTTGCAGTCTCTAATTATATCATCTTGTTCTATGGTTAGATAATTAAGATCAATTTTATAGTTCATCTACACCAAAAATTGGTAAATAGTTGTACTATTTTTACTAGTCAAAATATTCCTTTGACTATTGAATTGGATGATATTTAAGAATAGTTGGTGTTGAATGTTTGTATTAAAATTATTAGTTATTTAACTCTCTATCACTCACACACACACACACATACACACAAACTGAGAGAGAGAGAGAGAGAGAGAGAGAGAGAGAGAGAGAGAGAGAGAGAGAGAGAGAGAGAGAGAGAGAGAGAGAGAGAGAGAGAGAGAGAGAGAGAGAGAGAG
>MU224858.1:6775813-6797771 GCA_018584345.1 Thuja plicata
GAGAGAGAGAGAGAGAGAGAGAGAGAGAGAGAGAGAGAGAGAGAGAGAGAGAGAGAGTTGCACATGTAAGTTGATTAGTTATTTTTGGTGATGTTTAAAAAATACTCTTCATGTTTAACAATGTGATATCTTAGTTAAACATGTTCACTTCATAATTTAAATGTCTAATTTATTGATTTTTTAAAGTGTTTAAACAATTTAAATACTAACATTTACAAGTGCTCATTTTTAAAAATGTCCCAATACTATTTAAAATGAGTCAATGTTACTACTATCAACTATTTCAAGTTGTGCCAACAATTTTAGAATTAACAAATGAACCCATTATTTTAAATGTGTTAGCACACAATTCAAAATATACTTGTCATAAATGTTACTTGTCTAAAATGTGTCAACCCATTGTTACAAAGAGTTGGATGTTTTAACATGTGTAAGTCATAAATGCATGTTGCTTGAAATGTGTCAATTATGGATACTTATTGTTAAAATGTCTTAAGAGTTTAAAAACTAATAGTTGCACATGTTCATTATCTAAAATGTTTTAAGCCCTATTTAAAATAAGTCAATTATAAGAGTTCAATGTTTAAAATGTGTAGATATACTATTTTTTAATATATAAAAGTGCTTGGTAAACTTTTTAACGTGACCGGTGATGCTGGCACGACATGCCCTCTGGCTCCACATGATGAAATACTTTTGACTTGGAGCTATGAAACAATGAGGCCACAAATGGGGGACCTTGTCCCCTTATTACACAATTGAGGCATGAACCCGCAAGCACATTGGATCAGCGAAGGCACAAGCCCACGATCACAATGGCCCAACGGAGGTTTGAAACTGGGTGGGGACAACAACATTACCACCACTTAACCAACAAACTAAGTCATGAACCCGTAGATATACTATTACAATATGTTAATGTTTAAAATTTATTCACTAATTCATTGTTTAAAAACTAATTAAAGAATTTCAAATTTTTAATATACAATTTGCAAATCAAATCTTACAAACCCAAAAATAGATATACACATATAATTTCAATAACTTATCTATCTAGTTTCAATAATCTCATCCCACCAACTTTTTAATTTCATCTTATATATAAAATAACTTTCTACCATTTGAGTATATTTCCTTCTTTAATAAGTTCACATAATAAAACATACAACCAAATAAAAAATCATACACCATAAAAGTAAACTCTAAATTATACATGCATTAAATATTGATCTTAAGTGAGCACCATTCATCTCACTATTGAAATTCATTAAATAACTCATACTATTTCATAAGATATAATAAATTTTAAAAAACGATTATCTTCCAAAATTTCAGCAGCGGTTTTAACATGTCATTTTTGTGTTTAAAAAAATAAAATAAAGGATCCACTAAACGACAATGGTGAAGAATCTGCGTTGAGTGCTTAAAGGTAACCATGTTAGGTCAACTACTATGTAAAAGATGCCGATTACAAAAAAACATTTGTATTTCATACTGTTTTTAAACACTAGTTGTGCTTGTTATACATTTATTTCTCTCTTTATTATATTTCAGTAATAGGAGCAATCACCATAGCTCAAGTATAAAGGCATTAATGGTTTCAAATTGTCAACTGAAATATATAGTTTTACAGATATATTTAAGAGAAAAAGCAAAGGATGTTGGTTGTTGGCATAGAAAAAGCAAAGGATGTTGGTTGTTGGCATTTTTAATTGGGGAAAGATATCAGTAGTGGCTATATCTAATTTTGTGAGTTTAATTAAGGTAGCAAATTATATTGGATTGCGATGATTTTTTTGAGTTGTTTTTCTATGCGACTTAACTGTTTAAAGCTAAGGTTTCGACTTTTGGGTATTAACGATACACGTTGTAGGAGTTGTTATGCACGAAAGGGTAAAAAAATGGTCATTTGAAAGTGTCACCAATACATGACCCCCATTGCGCCAATAATCACTCACTCAAAAATTTCAGTACTTGTGGACAAATGTCCTCGTAGTGGTGCACAAATCTCTAGTAGTGGTGCACAAATGGGCCAACCATGAATAAAAAATGATCAACTACTGGTATATAAATGATTAACTATTGGTACATGTGAGATTAATAGAATGAACAATTATTGGGGGGTCAATATGACAAAAAGTGAGCGGTTATTGGACCTCGAGCCACTATTGGTGTCTTTCCCCTAATTATTGTTATCTTTATGGACACTTTAAGCTTAGTTACGATTATGGTTATCTTTTGGATGTTTTGATTTTGAAGTGGGTTTCTATAAGATTGTAAACTAGGAAAGTATGGATTTTAATTGTCATAGTTTGTTTAATTAGTTGCGCAAGGGTTTGTTTTGTTGAACAGTTAGGTGTGCTTTGTGTTATTCAAAACAATGTTGTTCTTGTATTGGTTGTTTTATAGTATGTTTTGGTATTTTGTTCTATAATAGAATTGGGGCTCTTTCCCTACTAATCTAATAAAAAACATATATATTTTATAAAAGATGTGATGAAATAAGTTATAATGTTTGTTTTAGCTTTTAAATATAATTATTTATTATTTTATAATCTATTGGATTGCCTATTTATTCATAAATCTATTTTCTATATCCAACTTTTTAAAAAAAATCATCATTTTTATATTTGTCTTGTACTCATTTCTATCTTTTTTTTTGTTTAATTTTAGTATTTCTTATTTGTATCTTGTAGATAACACAACATGAGGTTGCATCTTCCCTTCCAAAAAAACAACAAAAAAAACAATCATATTTCCCCTCAAACAATTGTTTATTCACATACAAGAACCTCAATTCACATCCAATTGTAAAAAAAAATTGATTGCTTAGAAAAAAGAGGGACTATGTCAATGAGCTCACAATAATATAACAACTACGTGAGGAAGCATTGAAGATTGAAACATAATGGTAATAGGGTCAAGAAGCTACTCACTTAGTGGCATAACCACACACCAATTGTATTTCCATTAGCAAAATTGGACATAACCGCAACACACATAAACCTATTTGACACTCAAGACTTTACACTGCTTTCTTTACATGTTTATATTGAATGGACAATCTCAATATCTAACTCATTACTTTTTATTTAGTAAAAGAAGTGGAATGTATGTTCAAATGTTTATGTATATTTATGATCAAACCAAACATAAATATTATACTAAAATAATATTAAAAAAAATATATTATACTAAAATGAGATCAATCCAAATTGATCATATTATGTAACATGATTCCAACATTCTATTAACTTTTAGCATGGTGTACAAAATTTGTCAGCTAATTAATTTACTCAATATAATACAAACATTTGGTGTCAGACATATATTATAACTACAATATGTACAACATTTTCTATAATGGTCTAGCTAAATGTTAAAGTTATAGGTAGAAAATAAGAAAAATATAATGATGTATGATTAATGTAACAATTGATTTGATTTACAACTTGTTCTAATATTTAGATAAGGGTTATTAATAGCTGATATTATTCAATTTTATCAATGATTGATGAATAAATATAAAAAGTATTATGTATTATATTATGAATCTCTATTTTACTTTTATTTTTATATATGTATGTCAATATTGTATTTTATGTCTAATATTATTGTATCTTAATATGAAGGTTTAGGGAAACCTATTAGATGTCTTGAGTGAGATTTCTTCATACTGATATGTTCATTGTAGTGTCATAAATTGTATCATCATACAATTCAAACTTATTTTTGGACCACTTTGGTGGTTGTTCTTCATGCCCATGATTTCTAACTGATTGTTCTCAAGGCATGGCTAAATATGGACGCTCAATACAATTCCATGCTCACTAACCTTGATTTTAGACCACAATGCACAGACTATGGCACTAGATGTTATAGTCCAGTCCTTTCAAGCCCCAATTTGAACCTCTAATGGCTAGGAAATTATTAAGCAGGAAAGTGGTCCTCAATGTCGACCTTCTTAAAACTTTCAACATGAAATGTGTAAAGCTGCGTATAAATAAAACTTCATCCCCTTCATTTGATCACCTCATATCTCTCAAGCAATTCACATCAAGCAAGTTTGAATTGAGCACTTTCATTCAACCATCTTCAAGCCATCAAATGATAGATTTGAAGTCAAGCATTCAAGCATTGAAGTTTGACATGATGATCAATTTTATGTGTTCCTCCATTAATGAAGTCATGCATTAACTCCTATCAACATCAAAGTTCATGAAGGCTTCAAGACAATAATTTCACAGTAAAGGTATCATTTGTCAATTCAAGCATTTCCTTAAGGTTTTCAACCTCTTTCTATGTGCAAGTTACAAATTTGACAACTAAAAGTTGTGGAGTTGCAGAGTGCAAAATGAGACCTACAATTTTAGATTTTGAACAATTGAAAACCATTAACCTATGTTTATTAGCACAAATGACCAAAAAATTGGCTAAATTTTGGAGGAAGTGATCTATAGGGCATCTTGATCCAGAATTTGAAGTTTTAGTTGACGAAGGAACCTTCAAGTCTTGGGCACCTAGCACACTTAATAGGTATTTTCAGGCCTAAATTTTAGTGACAAGTGTTTCTTTGTTTATTATTTTCTACATTTGCACTTATGTGTTCACTTTCAGTTTTGTTTTCATCTATTTATGCTGAGCATTGTCAAATTTATAGTATTTTATCTAGTTCTTGCATCATTTATCATATCATTATATCTAACCATATCAATAAAAAATGACCAATTAATCAAAGTGTTTATCTCTCATTAGGGATTAGTCAATTGTTCTCTAATGAATGTAAGAATTAGAAATGATTCCTAGCTTGCATTTTTCAACTAATGAACACTCCTCATATCATTACCATTTCATATTGGTGAACCCAACATATCTTGCATAATTTTTTATTTGAACGTTTATATCTAAGTTTAGTTACATGCATTTTTTTAGATTTAGATACATTAATTTTTGAAATTGATCTTTTTATGTACTTCCCTTTATTGCTTAATTATCATCTTCTTAGCTCATATTATTTAAATAGGTGTTTAATCACTTATTTCATTTATATAATATATCATTTATTAGTTGCTTACATTTTCATTCACAATTATATATGTAATATTAGGAAACAAAGTTTTCTATCTTGTATGGAAAACTATGAAACTAGATCTATTTTATCTTTAATTACCTTGAAAGTACAATGATCCAATTGGTTCAAGATATTAGGCACAAAATGGATTTAAGTGTCAATTGTGATGAGTTGAAAATGACTAAGCAATAATGAAAGGAAAATGTAAAATCTAGGGCAAAGTATGGTAAATGATAGTTTCTAGCATATACAACAATAAAAAGATTAGATATGTAGAGTTTGACTATAGATTTGAAGAATTTGGATTGAGAGGAACTTGTTGCCAAAATCTAGTTAAAATTTTGAGGGATGATGGTGAGCGGAGCAATGTAGTCCTAGACTACGTTGGTCAGGGCATCTTAGTCCCAATATTTTTGAATCTACAAAATGGATTTGTGTAGGTATTTTAATGCTCAACTTGAATGTAGATATATGCCACTGTAACCTACCACCTATACACAGAAAAGAGTGAATTTGTTGGGTTGATGGGGGTTTTCCTAGGTCAAAGCTCGATTTAGAAATTAAACATAAAATTGAAACAATTAAAATGGAAATTAAATCATGATGATATGTAGCAGAGTCTAGATCTTAAAATTGAAATATCATATACCTTATTGATGCAATTCTCTTTGAGTGTGATCATGAGTATTTATGCAATAACATGAGTCCACAAGACCTAAAATAAAATATCATGAACACATGCTTGCGTGGAGGTTTTTGAATTTTCAACAATACTAGATCTAAAGAAGAATGCCTTGAATGCATGATGTTTGAACGGTTGAGCTTGATGATTACTTGAAGGATGTGTGTGTTCTCAAATGTGGAGGGGTAATATTTCTTTTATACCTCTCCTAGCATTTTGGGATTGTAATTTTGAAGAGAGCCAACATAGAGGAATGTTTCCCAGTCTTGCCAACTAGTTTTTAGAGGGTTTTAATTTGGGACTTCATGATCAAGACTAGGTCTCCTCAGGTGACCTAGTTTGGGACCACATCACCCAAAGCAACCTAGTCTTGAGAGTAGGTCACCCAAGGTAATCTAGTCCTATAGCCAAAAGAAGGAACCAAGATTTGAAGTCTAGAATGATGTGATATTATGATTTTAGCTAGTGCAAGCTAGAGAAAATAGGGTTAGGCATGGGAGACCATAAATGTTAAAATGGGGCTCAGGTGAGAAAGAGATAACATAAGGATGCAATTTGCAAAGTTACATTTATTCCCCACTTTAGCAAGAGTATGATTATCACAGTAAAGTAGAGAGAGAGAGAGAGAGAGAGAGAGAGAGAGAGAGAGAGAGAGAGAGAGAGAGAGAGAGAGAGAGCAAGTCTCCAAACTCAAGGAGCTTAACTCATATAACCATGTGCAAGGGTACACAAAATGATATTTAAAAAATACAAAAAGACAAACAATAGGGGTTAGTAATAAAAAATAAAGGCTCCAAGTTAACTAGTTGGAGAGGCCTCGATAATTAAAATTCTCAGCTACTAATGTCATTCTTGGAATGTTATTGCAAGAGAACGAGTGGTCACATGGAAAGAGTGAGAGCATACATCAAAGATTTAAAAAGAAAAAAAAAAGAGATCATGTTTGAACCAACTAGCAATGTATTTTCTGTTATGGGATCACAGTAGAGAGAGAAAGAAAACCATGGATTCCATAGTCTAGCAAGTTGTATTATGCTAGGTGATCCATGAAGAGCACAAATTATACTATACAACATGTGGTGTTATGTTGTGTGATCTGTAAGACAAAAGATTAGGAAGAGTTAAAAATAGTCATACCAATTATGTTATGCTTGTTCCACTCATTCTAATTGAGTTTGGTGCAAAGAGAATTGAATGGTCTATCAAGTTGTGTTATGCTAGTAAACCCATCTTAAAAATAATAATGCAAAGAAAAGCTCAAATATTTTAGTAAGTTGTATTATGCTAGTCAACCAATCCCAAGGATAAACAAGCAAAGAATTGTGTGCAAGTAAATATGATAAAGATAGGTGCAAAGGATAGCCAATAAAAACATTATATACAAGGAAATCTACTAAAAATTGGTGCAACAGATAACCAAGGAAGCCATTGTATCGAAGGAAATATGCTAAAAATTAGTGCAAAGGATAACCAAGAAAAATATTGTATGCAAGGAAATCTACTAAGGAGATTCAAATAGTCTAGCAAGTTGTGGTATGCTAGTTGACTCACCCTGAAAACAAGTTTTGAGAAAGGAAAACCAAACAAAGCACACTATTTGTAAGGAAATATTACAATATTTGAAAGAGGGAGGCCACGTATATGCCCCCTTAAGATGGAAATGTAGGAATATGGTGGAAAATTAAGGAAAAGAAGAACAATCAAAGAGATATCCTTAAAGCAACAATATGTGTACAATCCAAGCCAAAGAGGATTAACTCTTGTGAGACAAGGAATAGATAGTTGTAATTAATATATCTTGCAACACTTGACAATGTATCTTTATGAAGAATACACAAGGAGAGGAGGAAGAGATCTTTACTCAAATATGTCTATCTCCAAGAGGATATCTTGAATAAAAACAACATTATTGACTCAAAGAGGGGAAGGAGAACACAAATTTGCATGTCCTCATTGCTAGGTAAAGGGATTCTTTATGAAGGATAACACACTTTTGGTCCCAAGTGAGTAATTATTTATAACATACATACACTTTCAAGAAAGAAAGAGGTATGTCCTTATTCTCCTTGATTACCGATAAGCAATATAACTATTTACCGAAATACAATAAATATGCAGAGTATACCGATAAATCCAGTGTTAACTATGTCAGATAAAAAATAATAAAGAAATGAATCATACACACATAACACATGAATTTTAACGTGGAAACCCTATTAAGGGAAAAAACCATTGGGACCGATATTCCAAATTTTCACTCTTCTAAAGTGAGCCCTGTTAGGAGCCAACCCTGTTAAAGGTTACAAACACACTGTTAGGTGTGACCTTGTTAGAGGATTTTACACATATAGGTTGTCACTTAGTATCGGGCATCTAATGCTGCCATCCTTGAATTAGCCTCTCTCTTAGACTGTCAATAGACATCGGGCATATCCAATGCTACTTTCATGAATCAACCTTTTTGGCACTCCTTGGGATGTACCTCAATATATAGAAGAATGTTAAGTCCCACTCTATTAAGAGAATTGATGCTTCAATGGTTAAATTGAAACAAAATGACCTATTTCTAATGCAACTTGAATTGCAGATTTTCAGATCTATTTAAGTACATTACCTCTCTAATCAATGTATCAATTCAATTCTTTTGTGCTCCATACTTTCTACTCTGTGATGTTGTGCTTACTATTCATCGGTGTCTGCAAAATTCCTTAGCTCTCCTTCAGCTTGATTGATCAGTACTGCATGAAGTTGTTCTTCATTAGTTTCTCTTTAGCATCCTCTTTCTATTCACTCCCCTTATTCCCCTTTTCATGTGATATGAAAATGAATTAAGCTTGTCTCTTATATAGACATGATATTCATTGTTTCTTGATTCTTGATTATTGATTCTTGGTGTAAAAAACAATCCAGCCAATTTGATTTAAAACATAACTCCTAATTTGTCTCATAGTTATCTTCATGCCAACTATATAAATCAGATTTAAATCAATTACTTAACTCTAGTCGAATAAAACAAAGAAAACAACCAGTTAAGTCTATCTTTAGCTCTTGCCAGCTAGATATTTTGTCATTTTTTGAACTCTCTATTCCGACAGTCAACTCTTCAGTTAGTTGTCAGTGAAAACTACCCGTTCCATGGGTGTGACTCCAATTAGCTTCGGGATCTCCATCCGTTGAGCATCATTGGATTTTTACTCGTCAGACAAATCTATTTTCAGCTCGCCGGGCATCCTGTGGTTTGCTTCTTCGGGCAACACTGTCTTCTTCTCATCGGGTATTACTGTGACTTTTCTTCTTTGCCTTTACCGATGGTGTGCACTCTATCAATGTTGTATGTCACTTAGTGAATACTTGACTTTTATGCATTGTTGAAAGCATAACCTTTATTCCATTGATTCTCTGAAGTCTTTGGCATTATGTACATGACCGTACAGATGATATCAAGTTGACATCAATGACAATACAAACCATTAACTGATTTAATGCCTTGCATTATCTTCTACTTAACATTATCAAACATTTAATCAATTACATGTCATCACTTGAACTAAACTGAAAATATTTTCTCACTCTACCATTTTTAAATTACAACCAAATACATTCTCTTTATTTCTTGTCATCACTTTCCCATATCTGTATGTGATTGTAAAATATCCTCTTGTCTATGCCTCACACATATGGCACCTTTGTGAAAATGATATCTCTCCTTATGACTAATTATATATTTATTTATTTTCCCATCACTTTTATACTCAAAAATATATCCTCGTAAAAAAACCTCTTAAAATATCCTCATTTTGTGAAAAACACTTTGACACTCACAAAATCAGGAAATGAGAGATCACTTGAAACAAGTGCAAGATCACCTAGAGCACACATGTCATATTCTCATTCATCAAGACCCCCTATTTCTTTATTCTTTAGTGTTTTTTGCAAAGTCATCTAGACACATGGTAGGTTATCGCTAACTCTCAGCTTCAAAAGTTCCTTCCCACTAACACCCACAACCTAGCTGTTAAAAACTTATTCTCCAACTCTCTGGTCAAAAAATTAAGACTTAGTCTCCAACTTAGTTTAAATCCCGTGACCCAGTGAGTATTAACATCAAAACCCTTTATCACCAGCCCTCTAGCATTTTCTTTTACATTCACTAGCCATTGTGACCTGGAGATAACCCTTCACCTTAAATCGTCAGCTACATGGAACACACTTTCCAACTCTCGGCTTGATACACTAACTATCCACTTGCCTCACAACTTCACAAAAACCAATCATCTCCAGCTCTCTATCATTTCATACTACATCTTTATCCGGCATGAGCTATCGACTATTAGCAATCTCCAACTCTCTAATTGTTATCACCAACTGCCTCAAACCGCCATGACCTGGTGACTAACTGAGAACCAACCTCACCACCTGGTGACCACCATCATCTCCATCTATTGGCTTGATTTACTAACCATTTCTTAAACTCGTGAGCTGGCGACCACATTCTAAAAATATCATCTGCCTCTATCACGTGCCATGTATCTCAATTTGATTTGTCAACTACCACATCATTGCCTGTGTCACCCCTTGATTCGTCGCTACATGGACATGGGCCAACAGAAGTAGCCAGGTCATCCTTCTGACTATTCACCAACTGACCATATTTTATGTGTGTGCGCTGACCAAGACCTTTATCTTGGTCACAATGCAATACACATAAACCATAATTAGAGCCCCCATACATTGAATGTGGGATATATCCCCATTCATTCTGCTCAGGTTTATCAATAAATTGATACATCCAAGAAAGATGATTTCAGTATTAGTTGTGGACTATACTTTATACCGCTCGATACTCTAGCTCAATAGCCCCCAAAACCCCTTGTATGCATTAATAAATGTCTAAGCATTGTTCAAAATGCTCAAACCATATAGATAGCGAGGGCGGTAGTAATCATAGTGGATTTTACCTTTACACTTCTCCCTTGTGTATCGATGAATTCCCATTATGTTGACATTAAGCCTTCTAGCTTGGAACAAAGAGATCAGACATTAGAAAATACTATAAAATCTGGCTTTACATATTCCAACTAAAATCGCACGAATGTTCAAAAAGAATTTTGACCCAATCCATTTTGTGTGCTATCTACAAGAACCAAATTCAATCAAAATAGAGAACACATCTAGTCCATGTGTCCATGATTTATTCAATCTACCCACATTAATAAATTTGATGGATAGAAATGACAGTGAAGGTGTAACTAGTGAAAATTGGACATTTAGCAAACCCCTAAAACTGGCATCGCCAAAAACCAATCAGACCTAACCTCAAGAAGCTAAAAAATTTTAACCTATGTTGTATGATAAGACTTCAACATATTCCCTGAGTGGACTTTCATAACATTCACCGGGCATCGAAATTTTAGCCCTCAAGATGGGCTACTTAGAATAACTTGCACATGTATGCCTTAGCTGATTTTTTATGGATACCTCAAATTTGAGGGTGCCAACACATATGTGATTGATTGGTGTAACATTAAGAATTTCTAATTGAAACAAACTCTATGCATATCCATTTCATATTGGAACAAAGAATTGAATTGTAGTGTGACAAAGGTTTCAATTATAGATGCACACAAATCACTATGCATTTTCAAATGAATTAGGTTTAATATAATATAATATAATAAATTGAAAGAAACTCTATGCATATCCATTTCATGTTGGAACAAATAATTGAATTGTAGTGTGACAAAGTTCATAATTACATATGCACATAAATCACTATGCACACAAAATAGTATGCATTGCCAAATGAATTGAGTTGACTATAAGCTAAGCTAAGAAATTTAAACAAAGTCTATGCATATCCATTTCATGTTGGAACAAATATTTAAATTTAAGTGTGACAAATATCGCAATTACTTATGTACACAAATTACTATGCACACAAAACACTATGCATTACCAAATGAATTGAGTTGACTATAAGGTAAGCTAAGGAATTGAAACAAACTCTATGAATATCCATTTCATATTGGAATAAAGAATTGACTTTGAGTATGACAAATATCACAATTACAGATGCACACAAATCACTATGCACACAAAACACTATGCATTTCCAATGAATTGAGTTGACTATAAGCTAAGGTAAACAATTGAAACAAACTCTATGCATATCAATTTCATGTTGGAACATATAATTGAATTGAAGAGTGACAAATATCACAATTGCGAATTCACATAAATCACTATGCACACAAAACACTATGATTTTCCAAATGAATTGAGTTGACTATAAGGCAAGCAAATAAATTGAAACAAACTCTATGAATATCCATTTCATGTTGGAACAAATAATTGAATTTGAGTGTGACAAATATCTCAATTACAAATGCACACAAATTACTATGCACACAAAACACAATGAATTTCCAAATGAATTGAGTTGAGTATAATCTAAAGTAAGAAATTGAAACAAACTCTATGCATATCCATTTCATGTTGGAACAAATTTTTGGAAATAATAGGTACTGAGAGTGGGGGGTGAATCAAGACTAATTAAACTTTTAGACTTTTACATATACCTTTAGACATCAACAAAAGAAAATTTCAAACTATGAAGTATATAACTGTAATTGTAAATAAAAAGTGCAATGAGTGAAATGACAACACATCTACACACATAGCACTCATATTTTTATCATGGAAACCATTGATCAAAGGGAAAAACCACGGTGGGGATGAAACCCAAAATATTCTCACTACAGTAGAAAAAAGTTCTATGTTAGGAGCTTACAATATGTCACTTTCTAAGTGAATCATCCTATTAGGAGTGAATGATACCATATTAGAAGTATCTACAGTCCTATTATAGGCTACCTTGTTAGAGGATTTAATTCCACTCTTATAGTGTTCACCCTGTTAAGGGATTTACAATAAAGTCTTGCTAGAGACTACCCTGTTAAGGGAATTTAACTTGGTGAAACTCTTAGGAAAACAACAAGAGTAATTGAACTATGAAATGTACTCCTGAATGATAATCAGATCCTTTGATGCTCTTTTCTTGTTCTAATTTTGATCCTGAATCTTCTATAAAAATGGTTCTGCAATCGTTGTCCAAGATCTTACTTTTCAACAATACTATATCTTCTTCTCTCTTCTCCTTCGCTTTAACTTTGTTAACAAATATCATCTTATAGCCTTTTACCTTCAAGTGTAAACCTAATTAGGGTTTCTATTTCCCTCCAAAACAGATTTATGAATCATAACTAACTCATAGAAACTTGAAATCCTTACCGCGTCGTCCATAACAAACTTTAAGTTGTTATCTCCAATGTGAAATATTCCTTCAATATTATTGGCCAAAATATGCCTTAGATTCATACACAAATCTATGCACAACTACCTAAGAATTAACTTATTCAACTCTTTAAACAATGTACTACATTTTTCATATTCTCTAGATTCAATTAATCGTCCACCATCATAACTAATTTGGCCAAGTAATCAAAACTATTCAATAGTATTTAGTTTAACTTGTTCACTGAACTGACCGATTGGTGGTGTCTTCACTTATGCCTTTACTGGTGTGACCTAAGAGGCATGGAAAAAAATTATAGTATACCTGTTGTCTTTACACCTTCCATTGTAGTGATAGAAAACTTTTCTTCCTTGACCGATCCGTCCTTCACCTGCTCTCTTGTTCATCGGTTACCATTCTGACTTAACTTCTCTTTACTGATTGGTTATTACTGTGTACCGATTGGTTTAACTTCATATAATTACACAACACTTTCTTACCTATGTAGTGTTTTTCCAAAAATGATAACCATACTTCTGTAAGATCATCATCAATGTCATCTATCAATATTCTACAATCAACATTCTCCCCCTTTGGCATTGATGGAAAAAACTTGTGAAATTTTCAAAAAATTTCAAAAACTATACTCCATGTCTGATTACATACCCCCCCTGAATCTATAACTCCCCTTTTGTACCATAGACTATGTACTTTGCATACTCTCTCCCTTTTTTATCTATCTACTATCACTCCCCCTTTTTTGACAATTAATGTAAAATACTATGATAAAACAATATATGTACAAGGGTGCTCATACCTTATAGTTTGTCAAAGACAATCTTGAAATGTACCTTTTCACTAACAAGTGAATGCTCCCATTACTTTTTTAGTGTTGTTAAGGTAATGTGATGACCATTTAAGCCTGAAGCTAGATCCTCCATACTATCAATTGTACTCATGTCTGGACTACCTATCAATACTTCATCTTTCTTAAGACATGCTTGGATAATGTCCATGTGTGGAGTCAGAAATCCTTGTAATTATAGAAAATTCATCCTTATCCTATCCTCTTCTTCCTTGAGTTCCATTTCCTTGTGTGTCAATGTTATCAATTTTTTATTATAATCCATCATGGAACTATTCAATAGGTCCAATTGGTGTACCAACTCTGTTTCCAGCTCTTCCTTCTTTGTCTTAATTTCTATAGTGAAGTTGGTTAGAATAGATATTTTGTTAAACATTATTCCAAATTCAAGTAATGATTCCTTGAGTTCCTTGACCAATTAAAACAATGAGACTTTATCAAGATCAATATTCTACAACAATTTCTCCATCATGTCCTTTTCCAATGTCTTTTCTACTCGCTTAATCATTTCCTCTTCCATGTCATGATCTAAACTATTAATTGCATCAACTAAGATTTTAAGTTGATCAATAATTTATGCATCTTCACCAAGTTATACATCAGGAACTAGATTGGCAAGTATAGAAACTACTTTCCTTAGTATTTTCTTCTTGAACTTCTTCTACTTTATTCTGTTATTTTCATCCTTTTCTACTAGTTTCCTTTAAAATAGTATATGCTCTCTTGGTTTCAACTTGTTAATATCCTTCTTCAGAATTGCATATTCTAGATCATATTCTTCCTTTTCTTCTTCAACATCTTCTTCTTCATCTTCTTCCATTCTCTTTCTCTTCTTCTTCTCATCGGTATCCTTAGTGTTAGTTTGTGAAGTACTAGTGGTATTATCTTTTGGTGTCTCAACTCCATCTTTAGTACTTAGTTCACATGTGCCAGTGTTACTTGTTTCCTTGTTTGTCTCTTTTTCTTTCTCTTGATCTTGCTGTTGATCATGTTTTTTTTTCTTTATTAGCTTTACCTTGTTCTGTATCCTTTACATGTTCTGTTGTGTCCTTAGGTTGATCAGTGGTCTTAGTCACATGTTTTGTTTCCTTACTCTTTTCTATCTCATTAACCTTGTTTGTTTCAATATCAACTACATCATGATTTATCTCAACAAGGTTTACATCAAGTGGATACTGAAGTGGAATATTTTTAGCTTCATCTCCAACCATAGGAGAGTTGGGATTTTTAGTAATATCTTCAACCATAACATCATCAACTAAATCTTTTGTTAGGTCAATATGAGTAACCATATTTGGAATACTGCCTAACACATCTCCCATTAACTCTTTCAAAGTAAAAGTATCATCTACTTGAGATGTACCTGCTATTTCCATTGCCTATGGTTGATCCATGTTGAATATAATTTTCCATATCACCATTGTCTATTCTTTAACTTCTTTCTCCTTCTCATCTAGTAGTTTTGTAGTCTTATGACCAATACTAAATCTGACTTTATATTTGTCAAGGCTTCATCTACTAATTTTCAAATGTGTCATAGTATAGAGAAGTGTCCTTTCTCTTATTTCCTTTTCAGTCTCAACTGCAAACTCTCATCTAACATTAATTGCTTCATATAGTTCATCAACAATATGATTTTTGATTTGACTAGGTGTTTTGATGAATTTGTGAAAGTGAAATAGAATAGCATCTTCAATAGTATTTTTGTCTTCATCAGATAACTTAGAGAATTTAAAGTTATTGATATTACCTATCATTCCATGTTCTCTTATTGCATTTGAAACTTCATTAGCACTCTTAGGGATATTGAATTTTGTCTTTCCAGACTTCCCCATGTGAGTGATTTCCTTCTCTTAATCAATTTTCTCACTGTCTACTTTTGTCTTCTTCCTCTTCTTGCTAGGAGAGGCCTTTGTTTGTCCTCAAGTTTTTCTCTTTACATATTTTTTCTCTTGATAGGTTGAGATGCCTCAGGTGGCATAGGTTCAAAAGATTTACCTTCATCACTCTTTTCCATCCAGACTCTTCTACTGATGATAATTTTGGAGTCTTACTTTGAGTTTCTACTTGCTTCCTTTTCCTCTTAAGATAAGCATCTAGAATGCTCTTTTGTCTCTCATTTTTGGAACTGCTACCTTCACCATTTACAAACTTCTCTTCCAACTGGCTCATGATCTTCTTTGATTTTCTTTCTATCCTTGGCTTTTTTAGTTGCAAAGTGATTCTTTCATAAGCCTCCTCAAAAGTACCATACATCTTTTCTTACTTGTTAACCGATAGCTTCAAGAACACTTCAATGTTAAATTTTAACACTTTTTCATCAGTTTCATATCCCATTTTTGGTATCCACGAAATTCTAGGATCTACCGCTTGAATCTTGCAAGTGTTAGTATCAACTAGAAAACAAATAGTGTCTTTGTACTTCTCCATAATATGTGGTGGAATTCTACACCTTTTGTGCACTTTGTCTTGAAAGTCCTTGAAGTATCCTCACATAACATTGTTTATATTATCACCTAGTTCACCTATGTACTCATTGATTTGGTATAAAGTTTGTCTATTTGTCTTCCATGTTACCAATCCTTTTCTAGGGAAGAAATTTTGAATATAGAAAAACATACATACCAAAATTGATCCTAACTTTAGTGATTGCTTCTTATCGGTCTAAATCCTCTATAGGTTAGCCAATAGTTGTGTTATCACCATCTCAGTTGGGCCATATATGGTTCCTTCCTTTACTATCTGGTAGGTGGCATGAATAGCTTTACAGGGCACACTATTCAACTGACTCGACTAGTAGACCTTGTACCCGATAATCATTGTTGCAAATCAAACCTCTTGATCTTCAATGTCATCTATCATCATCTCTCTATGATCTTGATTGGACTTAGTGAGTTTTCCAACCATCTTTGTGGATATTTTCCTTAAGGTACATGGTTCCCCATCAGTTGAGAAACCTGTGATCAGATGAATCAACTCCTTGGTGATCTCAAGATCGGTTGGTCCATCCATATGAGTTGATTGTGAAAATGAATCAATACATATTGAATCCAATCCTCCTTAAAGATTTATTGTAAGTCCAAAATGTGTGTCAAACCCTTCAATTGAAGATGTTTGAACTCGTCCTTAAGTTCTCCATTGTCACACATTGCCAAGTACTATTTCTTTATTTTTTCATTTCCTAACTCAACAATATTGCAATGAATAAACATTCTTGCACCTTGAATCAATAAAACACAAGGTAGAATTGGGGATAGGACACCGATTTTGTCAACTTCTACTGACTTAAATGAGTGTAGCTTATGTTTTGTTTCTTCCTCCTTTGTTATCTCGGTCATTTTAGGTGTAGAAATCCTTGATTCCATAGGGATTCAATAGATTTACTACTTTGCAACTCGAACACACTAAATTTCTTCACAATTTATCATCACTCTTCTCAATATCTCAGTTAGGGCTTCCAAACTCACAGTTCAATTCTTTGTAAGTGATTAGCTCAAATAGTTCCCATAATCAATCACAATATGAAATCACACTATGCTCCTATAAATTATCTATGAAATGCAAAGTGAATAATGAATAGGTTTGCCTATAATTTATTTGACCAAAAATTTGTCCAATGACTAGTTGGTACAAAACATTTAATGGAGTTCACCGATATCACTCTATTGATTACAACTTCCACCAGTTAAAGAAAAATGTAGCTTTGTACATAATTTTTTGCAAATGATAAAATCAGTGATTCATAGCAATTTATCTCTATGTAATTCATCTAAATTAACATCAATGCATCTCACTATGCAAATAGATATTACCTCTCATCATTATAAGGGACCAGTTATATATAAAAATGAAACTTAACCCCTAAGAAAAACTTACTTGCTTAGTTTGAGGATGAATCCCCTGGTCCAAATGATAGTGGGTTACCTATCATCGCATTGGCATCCTCTTTAGTTTCTTCCTTCTTCACCCATATCTTTTTCATCTGATTCCTCACTTCTTTAACATTAACAGTCTTTTTACCTTTCTCATCTTCATTTCTTGGTGACCGGTTCCTATACCTACAATCTCTTGCTATGTGTCCAATATTAAGAAAATAAAATATGCCATACCTATTTTCCTCTAGGGTCCAACATTACCTCTAGGATTCCTCAATCAAAAATTCATAGCCATGTGTCCATAGTTTCCACAAATAGTGCATGTGGCATTCATGTTTCCTTCTTTTCTTAGAACACTCACCGGTTTGTTAGGTATCCTTAATCCACAATTTTCTACCTTGTGTCCAAATTTGTTGCATGTATAAAAGTAGCCATTGAAACTTCCTTCGGATGATCTACTACTCATTCTTGATCTACACTAATAATCTTGATGACCATACTTATTGCAATTGTAACAATAACCATCAAAACAAGTAGCTCTTAGAACATTCACCAGTTTTCTTCTACATACATTAGCAGAGTGTCTAGGCTTTCCACAATTGTAGAAAGTGGGTTTAGTAGGCTTCTTACCTTGTGGCCTTGTATAAACCTTAGGAATCTTTAACTTTTGTTCAACACCAGACTTGGATGTTTCTCCTTTTTCAAATTTGTTGTCACTGGTATATCCAAGGCCAGAGGTATCTCTAGGTTTCCTTTGATTCTTCAATAGCTCATTGATCTTTTGTAGGATTTGTTCATATTGCTTAAGTTTTTCATTTGTCTCTCTCTCAATCTTCAAGTCCTCTTTTAGTTGTTCATTCTCCTGCCTCAATGTTTCATTTTCAGCACACATTTGTAATTTTTCGTCACTGATATCACTTAGTTGTCCATTCAATTCATGGTTCTCATGTGTCAACCTTTGAAGTATAATATTCTTTTCTCTGATTAGATCTTCAACATTCTTCTTTACAGTTTCAGTAGTCCTTTTTGCATCTTCGACAACTCTCATTCCTTCAAGCACTTTACACATCCTTATGGCTTGAATTTCTTGTTCTCTTTTCATCTTGGTTGCTTCTTCAGTCATGATCTTGTTCCTTTCCATCAAATTTTCTATTGCAGCCTCAGCTTCTTCAGAGTTAACACTTCCTTCAGATAATTCATCAATTTTGCACCTATACTTTCTTTTAGTTATTCAGACAATTATTTCCTTTTTTCCAATAAATCCTTAAGATTGTTCTTCAACTCCTCAATCCTCTTGTTGGCTGCCTCCAACTATCTTTCATACCTATAGCTTTCCATCTCCTTGGATCTACTCTCCATGTTGTCAAAATTTTCCTCTAGAGAGTTTGTGCTCTGATACCGATTGTTGGAAATAATAGGTACTGAGAGGGGGGGTGAATCAGTACTAATAAAACTTTTAAACTTTTACATATACCTTTAGACATAAGAAAAAGAAACTTCCAAACTATGAATCATATAACTGTAATTGTACAGAAAAAGTGCAATGAATGAAATGAAAACACATCCACACACTAACACTCATATTTTTATCGTGGAAACCCTTGGTCAGAGGGAAAAAACACGGTGGGGATGAAACCCACAATCTTCTCACTATAGTAGAAAAGAGTGCTCTATTAGGAGCTTACAATGTATCACTTTCTAGGTGAATCACCCTATTAGGAGTGATTGATACCTTATTAGAAGTATCGACAATCCTATTACAGATTACCTTGTTAGAGTATTTAATCTCACTATTATAGTGTTCACCCTATTAAGGGATTTAGAATAAAGTCTTGCTAGAGACTACCCTATTAAGGGATTTTAACTTGTTGAAACTATTAAGAAAACAAAAAGATTAATTGACCTATGAAATGCACTCCTGAATGCTAATCAGGTCCTTTGATGCTCTTTTCTTGTTCTGATTCTGATCCTTGATCTTCTCTGAAAACAGTTCTGCAATCATTTTCCAAGATCTTACTTTTCAACAATACTATATCTGCTTCTCTCTTCTCCTTCTCTCTTTCACTCTATCAGCAACTGTCATCTTATAGACTTTTACCTTCGAATGTAAAACTAATTAGGGATTTTTTCCCTCCAAAATAGCTTTATGAATCATAACTAACTCATAGAAACTTGAAATTCTTATCGCATCGTGCATAACAAACTTTAAGTTGTTATCTCCAATGTGAAATATTCCTTCAACATTATTGGCCAAAATATGCCTTGGATTCATACACAATTTATGCACAGCTACCTAAGAATTGAATTATTAAACTCTTTAAACAATGTACTACATTTTTCATATTATCCAGATTCATTGAATCATCCACTGTAATAACCGATTTGGCCAAGTAATAAAAAAATGTTCAATAACCTTTAGTTTTACCTGTTCACTGAACTGACCGGTTGGTGGTGTCTTCACTTATGTCTTTACCAGTGTGACCTAAGAGGAGTGGTCAAAAATTATAGTATACATGTTGTCTTTACACCTTCCAATGTACTGATAGAAAAATTATCTTCCTTAACTGATTCATCCTTCACTTGTTCTCATATTCATAGGTTACCTTTCTGACTTAACGACTCTTTACCGATTGGTTATTATAATTGAATTGAAGTGTGAAAAAGATCACAATTACATATGCACACAAATCACTATGCACACAAAGTACTATACATTTTCAAATGAATTGAGTTGACTATAAGGTAAGCTAATAAATTGAAACAAACTCTATGTATATCCATTTCATGTTGGAACAAAGAATTGAATTGTAGTGTGACAAAGATTGCAATTATAGAAGCACATAAATAACTATGCAAACAAAACACTATGTATTTCCAAATGAATTGAGTTGAATATAAGCTAAGATAAGCAATTGAAACAAACTCTATGCATATCCATTTCATGTTAGAAAAAGGAATTAAATTTTATAGGCATATAAGTACCCTGTTTTCATACTAAAATATGATCTATCCAAATATATTATATATCTACATAAGTACCATGTTTGCATACTTATATGTGGATTGATCATATTTTACTATATAAAATATGATCTGTCTTTTGATTACATATATTTGATATTATATAGAGATGTGGATAGGATTACATAGGGTATTGTTGACTATTGTAGGGAAGCATACTTACATCTAAAAAGGTTGACCATGTGAGGATAAATATCAATCTAGTCTCTTCCACTCTGAAAAAGGAAGATCACAATCAATTTTGTAGGTTGATGAAATTCCCAAGTATCTAGGGAAGTGACTGTTATAGGCCTAAAATCACTAGCAGACTCATTATAACCCTTCACTTTTAGAGGATAGAATAGGAAAAAGGAGTTGGCTATATAAATAGATTGGTGCCTGGTTACCCAAACACAGAGAAGAGGCAGATTTGGAAGTGAAGGTATGGATGTGACAGTGCACTTTGGAATTTATTGCAGTTGTGGGGAGACAAATGTAGAAAACCAATTAGGGATCATGTTCAAACTATAGGATCCCTCACTACTGTTGGCAATCAAGAAAGTTATTGGGGCCATTCCTTCAACCCACTACCACAATGGTGTATTGGTGGAGAATTTTTTCACTACTATGTCTGAGGTATATGGGTCTTGTGTGATAGCCGCTAGGATGGCTGAAGCACTCTTGAAGGATGAATATAAGCATTTTTTAGCCATGGGTATGATTGATGTGAACATTGAAAAAGAAGAAAGGCCTTATTGCAAGATTTTTTGCTGCTAAAGTAGTATTAAAGAAGAAGAAGATGGTTGAAACTCTCACACTCTATAGGGAGGGCCTTGCTGATTTGGACATCACCAAATTTGTGAATATGTTGGCAAATAATGGAGACCTCCTCTCTACCCCTAACCTGGAGAGGCTCCATGAATTTACAAATGACTATCTCACCATAGCCAAATATATGTACTAGTCAGATGTGTGTAAGGGACCTACCCACTTTGGTAGATACTTATGAATCAAAAATGGTGTGTGTGGGCATGTGTGTCAAAATATATGTAGTGTGCATGTTTAAGATAGTAAAAAAATCTGCTGTGTGTGTGTGTGTCTCTCTCTCTCTCTCTCTCTCTCTCTATATATATATATATATATATATATATATATATATATATATATATAT